>SKCR01048180.1:0-40533 GCA_019454045.1 Zanthoxylum bungeanum
CCGAGGAGGGGTAGAATAAGTATTGTACTTAGCCAAAAATGGAAAATAGAGGCCCATGGACCTGGAGACACAGAGAGAGTTTGACAAAAAGACCTGACCCTGTTATAAAAAGCAGTTCACCCAAATGGCAGAATGTGTTAGAGATGAAGTGAGTTATCATACCGATCCGACCTAGTGAATGAATGATGGATTTTGGGTTATTAGATAATTTCTTGAGCCTGACCTAATGATGTCCATGCATGCCGACCCGACTTGGTTGAGAAAACTAGAGAGAGCTTTGACAAGTATCGGATGTCACGTGCTAGGCCTAGGGCTGGAATCGTGTCTCCCCGTACGAAGCACGTGTCGGATCTCTGGTAACTAGTCTCTATAATCGGATAACTATGACCTTGTCATATTATCCCGATAGCTGCAGCATATAAGAGCACCAGTTCTGTATCCTACGTGATCATCATCTCCACTATGACTGGAGTGATACTTCCATCTTGACATCACACCCAATACACTACGATTCTCAATATACCCAGAAAAGGCGTACACAAAACCGGTTAAAGCCCTGGACGACCAAAACCAAAGTATATTGATTGTCGCAAGTATTAGCGGTGCAAGTCTCAGGTTAAGACCAAATACACCTATCCTGATTCGGACTCCCAAAGACACACAGTCATACTACCAATGGGATTCCGAGGGGTCTATCCAGAGCGAAGCTGTTCCCGTACCATCGGTAAACACAACCTCCTATTACACTTGCATGAGTATCCAATACCCAAATATATGAGAATTATGCTATTATACTCCCATAACACGCACAAGTGCAATACTAGTCTATTCCGCATTATTGATGTCCAATCTCGATAATACTCTGACTAGGGATGTTTTAATGATTAAACCTTCGTGGATTAATACTGTCTCATATCATTTCAATCCGGAACTAATCATAAGGACCTTTTATCTTTTATATATCCCGGTAATCTAATTACAAATGATAAAAGAGCAATTTCCTTTGTCACATAGTTAATTTGTACAACAACACCATGTTCTGTACAAATAGTGATGCTATGGGTCATAATTGTCCAACAATCTCCCACGTTTCCTATAGCCAATCACTCAAGTGTCTTACACTTAAACTATGTACGGGTCGCTCAAACTTCTGCTGAGAAAGTGCTTTCATCAACGGATTTGCAAAGTTATCATCTGATGCGATTTATTCGATCATCACATCGCCATGATGTATGATCTGAACGAATCAGATGAACAGTTGAAGTATTTACTCGGATCGTTGATGAGACCATTAATTCTTTAGCCTATGATGTAGCCTAGCTCAGCTGCTAACAGAACTACTCCTAATCTAATTAGGATTATTAAAATCCAAATGGCTTCTATTGCTGCCTCAGCTGCAGTAATATTCCGCTTTTGTTGTTTATTCGGCAACCGTATCTTGCTTGGAAGATTTCCAGCTCACTGTTCAGTTATTCAAACTACATAGTACCTTTATTACGACTTATAGTCATTTTTATCGGTTAGGAAACTTGCAATAGTGAACCCAGTCACTTCAAGTTCTCCTTCTCCATAGCTTAAGAAAGCATCCTTAGATCATCTAAGATACTTAAGGATGTTCTTACCATCAATCCAGTGACCATCACTTGGATTGGCCTGATTGTGACTTCATATGCTCAAAGCATATGAGACATTAGGTCGCGTACATATTTTATTGTACGAGTTCTCGGAGAGTGCCTACAAATTTTAGATCTATTCAAGTAGATCTTTATTCCTAGAATAAAGGTTGTCTCTCCCAAGAATTCTATGGAGAATATTCATGAAAGCCAAGCTTTCACTGATTGTATTATGGGAATATCATTTCCAAGAAATGATATATCATTATTATTTAGAACAGTCTTTGTCAGTGCGCTCCCACTAACCTCATTATATACACAAGAATCATATTCGTTTTGCATTAAATCATATACCATTATGATTACATCAAACGATAGTTCCAAGAACGCAATGCTTGCTTCAATCCATAAATGGATCGAATTAATTTGCAAACCTAGTTTGCTTATTTTGGTACAACAAAACCGTCAGGATGTTGTAAACATCCTCCAAAAGGTTTCCGTTTAAGGAAAGAGATTTTGACATTCAGCTGCCATATTTCATAAATGAAACATACAGTAGTAGCAAGCATTATCCAAATGGATTTAACCATGGCAACAGGTAAAAGGTTTCGTCGTAATCGACATAATGTTGATAACGATACATTTTTTGCTATAAGCATATCTTTGTACATTGGTATGTTGCCATCCATGTATATCTTCCTTGAAGACTTAGATATTACCAATAGGCACAATGCCTTCCGGTACATCAACTAGTGTCCAAACTGAGTTGGTATACATGGAATCCATTTCAGACTTCATATCACTTTTCCATAAATAGGTAGTCGATACCTTGTATCACTTCCCCATATGTAGTCAGTTCGTGTTCCTCAATAAGATTGACATCTTTACGAGGTGAGATCAGAAACCCATACCTCCCAGATTTTTTTCTGACTCTATCCGACTTACGCGATTCTTGTGTATTCGAAGATTATGGTACAGTTTCATCCTTGATGAACTGTTTATGTTCCATTAAGGAATCGGTGCCTGAAATAGTATTACTCCGATTTTCATCGAGTTTTACTTTCATCCCACTTACCACTGCATATAGGTATTCCTCTTAGGAAAACTGCATGGAGAGCAACAATTACATTGTTCTCTAGTGAGTTTTATAAGTACTATACTTTGGTTGCCCTAGGATAACCTACAAATTAGGCACTTATCCGATTTGGGTTCTAGTTTGGTATCATCCAAACATATGCCCAGCATACCCAAATCATTAGGAATGAGAAAACCAGGTTTCTTTCTTGTTCATATCTAATATGAAGTCTGTCTAACAGATTTTTATGGAACCTTATTCAAAATAAGTGTTGCACTATTTAATGATATCCCTTGAAGGAAAATGGTAGCTCAGAGCGACTCATGATTAACCTTATCATGTCCAACAAAAATTGATTTCTCCATTCGGACACACCGTCAATTGAGGTGTTCCGGGAGGAGTCCACATTTAAAGAATACTATACTCTTTCAAGTGTTCGAGAAACTTATTTCTTAAGTATTTTCCATCATGGTCTAATCATGATGCTTAATACTTTAGCCGATCTGTTTGTCTACTTCGTGTCGGAACTCTTTGAATTTTATCAAAAGTTTCTGATTCATGTTTCAAAAGAAACACATAACCATAACACGATGCCACATCCGTAAAGGTTACGAAGTGTTCATATCCACCTCTAGCCTAGCTAGATATGGGCCCACTCATGTCACTATGAACGAGGGCTAACAGATCGGTGACACTTATACTTTTACCAAGTAAAAGGTGTTTTAGGCATTTTGCCTAATAAACTAGATTCGTAGACATTATTTGAATAGAATCGAATCTGTCATATTACCCACTCTTCAAAAGTGTGGATATACAAATCTTGTTTAATGTGTCCCAGACAACAATGCCACAAATAAGTCTTAACTGATTAAATCAGTTTGAGCTATTTGTTTGTCATGTCATACGTTTGAGATTCATTTATATTCTAAATATAAATACTATTATTCACATCTAATGTGTTTATCTCAATATCATCTTTATAAAATAAAACACTTTAGTGTTCTAGAATATAAAGGTATATCCTCAATGGATTAAACTCTGATATAGAGATAATGTTTCTAGTCAAACTAGTTACATTGTAACAGTTTCCTAATTTAAGTACACACCCGAAGGGTAGTTCCTAAACTTAGGTTTCTACTTGAAGCCAAAAATGGAGCATACATTGAAGCCGGAGCCTTGCCCCTCTTCACTTCCTTCATGTCTGCCTTGTCCATACGACAGTCACGCTTCAGTGACCCTATTTCCCATATTTTAGGCAGACATCTTGGGATATGTCCTTTTTTTTCCAAGAAGACTGTGATGATTTTTCCTTTTCCCCTTTTAGAAGCTCTGGCTCTGCCTCCTAGAGCATAGCCATCAACTCTCCAAGAGTTTTCTCTTGGTTCACAATGAACCTGCCCCAACTTACGTGTAGAGACTATAAGATCAAATCTTTGGCAGTCTCGACCACGTAGGTAATGCCTAGCTAACCTAGCTGATCGATGTCAGCAATCATTTGTGATACCCAGTGCTCGACAGATATACCCTATGACATTTGCGAGCTAAAGAGCTTCTTATGCAATTTGTACTTCTAAGAATAAATCTATGAAGATCTTTAATTTCATCATCATGGTACAAGGATATAATCTTTAATTCTGACGACGGAATTAAAGTGTCATTGCATCTAGCATAAATGATTGAGCACTAAAGTTATCATCACCATGACTCTTCCAAAACTCATGCTCCACTATTTGCTCAACTTCGGGCTTAGGCCCGAGATGTTTCTCTATCAAATTAAGTAACTCCTCAGTTCCCAGGACTATCCTGAGGTATTATTCCCAATTTGAAAATTAAAGCCGTTTAAAGATATTTTACCCAGGTTTATGTTTTAAACGCTAATCTTTCATTTATCTTGATTGCTATAGTCCAACTATCCAATCAACAATTTAAGGTACTATTGAATATAACGATTACTATAGTCTAACTATATAATCAACTATAATTTGATTATTTAAATTCAAATATATTGATTACTATAATCCAATTATATAGTCAACTATTATTTGAAGTAGTTTGAATACAGTCCAACTGTTTAATTTAAAATAACGATTTAAATATTAGTCCAACTAATATATATTTATTGACGAAAAAATGAAATGAGCGCGTATTGGCAAGTATCTAAACGAAATTGCAAATTTAATACTTGCCTCCCACTATTTTTCGGCGAGCCTCTAACCCTCTATTGAGTACTCGGGAAACCTTGTTTCCTAGTGGGCTAGGATCCCGTTAAATAACACACAACCTTGACTTTGGCCAACAAGCTGTATGATATTTAACTAGGTAGATCTCTAAGATCAATTGGATCTCATCCAATTCCTAGATCCAGTAGGTGGACATCCAAATCCGAAACATAAATACAATATATATGCCAATATATCCAATATATTTTCCTAACCTTTTTCCTCTGATTCAATTAAGCATTGGCTTTGGCACAACAAACTTAATGATTCCAGTTAAGCGGGACCCATTGACCTTGGAAAGCTTCGTAATCGATGTCAATGGACAAGAAGTGATCTTGAATTTGGCCAACAAAACATAACTTGGATAAGACACACGATAAACATAACATGGGACAAGAAGTGATCTTGAATTTGGCCAACAAATCATGGGATTCCGAGGGGTCTATCCAGAGCGAAGCTGTTCCCATACCATCGGTAAACACAACCTCCTATTACACTTGCATGAGTATCCAATACCCAAATATATGAGAATTATGCTGTTATACTCCCATAACACGCACAAGTGCAATACTAGTCTATTCCGCATTATCGATGTCCAATCTCGATAATATTCCGACTAGGGATGTTTTAATGATTAAACCTTCGTGGATTGATACTGTTTCATATCATCTCAATCCGGAACTAATCATAAGGACATTTTTTCATTTATGTATCCCGGTAATCTAATTACAAATGATAAAAGAGCAATTTCCTTTGTCACATAGTTAATTTGTACAACAACACCATGTTCTGTATAAATAGTGATGCTATGGGTCATAATTGTCAAACAGTTACAAGACCCGATGTGCTTATTTTTTATATTATTATATTTCCCCTATTTGTAACTCTGGTCGGTCTAGACCTCGAGTAAGTAATAAAATATATCTATTTTTTTCTCGTGGACGTAGGTTGGAGTCACTCCCCGCTAAATCACGTAAATCTTTGTCTCTGTGCTTTTCTTATCTGCTTGTTAAATTTGTGTTTGGTTTCATACTAATCAAATAAATTCACTGATGAGAGAAGTTTATTCGAGGGGTTAATTTTCTGTATTGCTCTTTGAACAAAAATCAGCAGTCAACATCTTCAATACAGAATGCCGTCCTGGTTTTCTTAAAATCATGACAAAAGATTGCTGAAAGATAAAAAAATTGCCAACTTTAATGTACTGATTATGCAACTTTATAAACAAAGAATCGGATGGAAATTTTATTTTTAGGATCACATTCTTTGTACAGAGGATTAATAGTCCAGAATATGGCATGGCCATCAAATATGTTACATTTTTTCTAACCGTCTAGCTATCTGTTTCAAGGATCACATTCTCTAGGCATAAGCCATTGCGGGAACTTTGTAAACAAGCTGTGGCCTGTAAAGGATGATACATTTTCACCTGCATTTTCAGGAATGCTGTAAATGATATGCAGCAATCCTACATTATCTAATATCACATTTGCTCAAAATGATGCGACTACTCTATTTCTATAATCAATACTTCATTGACATTCAAAGTGGAAGAGGGTTGCTCAAGATTGATTCTGGGATCGCTACATATCCAAGAACACAGCCTTATGCAGTGTTTTCAGAACCGGATCACTTATCGAAAAGATTCAATGGGCATTGGTTCGATTGGTTGAACCGTTTCGGAAAAACCGAAAGAACCGGCTGATGTCATAAATATTTTTATTTAATTAAAATTATAAAAAAATATTAAATTTAAATTTTTGATTTTAAAAATTAAAAAATTGAACCAATTTATCGGTTTTGATCATTATTTATAGACCAATTTTTTATATTTGGTCGGATCGTACTCACGGCAAGTTCCTAATTCGATCGATTAAACCAGCTGGTCCAGGCCGGTTCTTAAAATAATGGCCTTATGTGACACAATTTGGACAGAACAGATAACACTTCTTTGATATGTTCTCCTCTGGGTTTCTGAAGCTGTCAAATTACATGGTTTTAGTAGGAGAAGAGAGAGAGATTGGGAGAGATTGCACGTTTAGTAACACTTAATTATAATTCAATTCCTTGCATGAAAATTTATTTTTGCCTGTTGTAAGAGGAATTTGAATTTAGTGATAATCTTTTTTGTGGTGAGCTTTTTATAATTTTATATCATGTATTTATAAATTCTTATCTGATAATCACTCATCTCAAATTATAAACAATTCAATATAAAATCCAGTTAACATCGAATTTGGGTCCTTAAAAGACATCATTATAATAGCTGATATTATTTTGAACGGCTAAATGGCATTTAGTATGATTGAATACTGGATTAATGACTGCAATTAGTAGTCTTCTTCTCTTCTCTTGCCTGCCCTTCATTGTTCAGCATAGTTCAAGAATCTACCACAATATAACTTGAAAATCACCAATACATTTTTTTTTTACTAGAATTTTTCTTTTCTAGTCTAGTTTATAAATATTATCTAAGTGGGACATTTTAGAAAATGAGACTGAACCGAAATGTATGCTATAGATCAAATCATGGACTATGATTTTACATAATATCAAAGAATGGATAGGTTTATCCAACTTTCATCCACATGTCACCACCTAAATGGGATTCCATATTTCTCTGAACAAACCCAATTCGCCACGTGTCCTTCTAAGATCCAGGCAAAAGATCAAAACCCCAATTATGCATACAAACAATATAATAACTCTCGTGCAAACTGAATCAGCTGCAAGAAAGCAAGTAAACAATACAATACAAACCCAGGCAATGGCATCTCTTGCGACCGTAGCTGCTGTTCAACCAGCCACCATCAAAGGCCTTGGCGGCAGCTCTCTTGCTGGAACCAAGCTCGCTGTCAAGCCAACTCGCCAGAGTTTCAGAGCCAAAAGCTTGAAGTATGTAATTTTTCTTTATGAATTCCTTTTAAGCTTGTTTATGTAGTTTATAGTTATATTGTTAGTTATTTATGCACAATTTGGTATGATGCAGAGCTGGTGCTGTGGTGGCTAAGTATGGTGACAAGAGTGTGTACTTTGATTTGGAGGATTTGGGCAACACTACTGGGCAATGGGACGTGTATGGCTCAGATGCTCCTTCACCGTACAACTCTCTTCAGGTTTGTTGTGAATGAACTGCATTCAGAGTTAGCTGAGTTTTGTGTTGAATTTTTTTTTTTTTTTTTTTTTTTTAAAAAAATTATGATTAATAATTATTATATAAGAATTATTAAATAATTGAATTTTAACCGTTCATATTATATATATGCATGTTTATCAGAAAATTATAAAAATTGAGCGCCAAAAAAAAAAATCAACATAAAATCTAAATTTGTTGTGAATAATGTCCTGATAATCAGACTTGGTTGAATAAAAAATAATACAAGTCAGGAGTCTCTTCTTATAAAACTGTTTGTGAGAATGTGTTCTAGCTATTCATAGGTTTGTAACACAAACCACTTGTTGTTTTCACTAATTGTAGTTTAATATTAAAATCTATTGCATGTTGGGTTGTTTGGAAAGGTTGAAAGTGATTTTGGATTGGTATGATTTAGCCAAAACTCATTGATTTGATCACTGAAGGGTAAATTTTACTGTATTTATGAAATTGGCAGAGCAAGTTCTTTGAGACATTTGCAGCTCCATTTACCAAAAGAGGATTATTGCTCAAGTTCTTGATATTGGGAGGTGGTTCGACCCTTGCTTACTTCAGTGCCACAGCTACCGGTGACATTTTACCAATCAAAAAGGGCCCTCAACTGCCACCAAAGCTCGGACCACGTGGCAAGATCTAAATTACTTTAGGGTCCCTCATCATTTGAACTTTTCATTGTATGTAATCTTCTTGTTGTAAACTTGTAGGTTTGTCCAAAATCCTACTTAAGACTGACTCCCTTTGTTATTTATTCGTGCAAATATATTTGCTTCAATTGAAACTCCTTCTGCACATGGACTACTTGAGTATCACACTTTTGTTTAATTACAATCTATTTTTGTTATCCTACAATTAAGTAAGAATGTTTCTTGCATTATTAGACTTGACCTTTCCTTCGCATATATGCTTTCCGTGCTTATGCACATCCTGAGCCATACATGTATTGCTGAAATAACCCAGAAATTTAATACGGGTATTTTAGTCTTTTTCTTTTTAAGCCCCGGTCAAATGGTCAAAATTTTGAATTTTAAAATAGGAACAAAAATGATACAAATTTAAGATTTTAGGGATATTTCAAGAGAATCTTGACCTAAGGATTAGTTTATTGTTTAACTGAAATTTTAGGGGTTGAAATGATATTTTCCGATAATGATCCTGCGATTTTTTGGATCATGCTCCTTTTTGTTGGCCACAAAGAATTGATGTTGGCCATTTTTTCAATTAAGTCTCAGGTCTGATCTTCTCCTTTTGCCATTAAAGCACCTCCAGCAACAGCATCAATTGTGGTTCTCATTATTCCAGAAAGTCCATTGTAGAAAGTTTGGACTTGTAACCACTTTGCGATCTCATGGTGATGACATTTTCTAAGAAAATTCATGTACCTTTCCCAAGCTCCGCATAGGGATTCTGACTCAAGTTGCACAAATGATGTAATGTCATTCCTCAGTTTTGCAGTTTTGGCCGGTGGAAAATATTTTGCAAGGAATTTGGTGGCTAGAGTGTTCCAAGTTGTGATGGAAGCTGCTGGTAATGAATGTAGACAAGCTTTAGCTTTGTCTTTCAAGGAGTATGGGAAAACACAGTCTCATTGCTTCTTTTACGGCTCGGTTATAATTGAAAGTGCCGCAAACTTTCAGGAAGTTGCTGGTGTGGGCATTAGGATCTTCAGTTGCATTCCCCCCAAAACTGAACTGACTGCTGTATCATCTGAATGCATGTTTTGATGTCACACGCATTTGATGGTAAGGGAGGAAGTACAATACATGAAATGAGGCCGTCAACCACTGGAATGGTTCTGTCTCAAATAGGAATTAGTGGTGCAACTTCTAAAGGTTCAGGTCCATGTGAACGATTGCTTCTTGGCCTTCTCGCCTTTCCCTTCTCAACTGTCTGGTGGTTCTTTCAATCTTGGATCAAGCGGTCGGATTTCAAAGGTTCCGGTTCGTCTCATGTAGTATCTGAGATCCTGAAACACAATAAAACAATAACAATAAGTAAAAAGAAATTAGATACAAGTAACAATATCTAACTCCAAAACTAATAGTGAAAGATAAATAAGTCCCCGACAACGGCGTCAAAAAACTTGACCGGTGTGATCACACGCGTATAACGCCAGTGCACGTATCGTTCATGTAGTATAAAAAGTTTCGATCCCACGAGGACTTAATACCTAATCTATTAATTTATGAAGCCAAATTTTTACAAGTATCTAATGGATTGGTTGTTTGATTTGGATTGTGACTTGGATTGTGACTTGAGATTTAAAACAAGTAAATAAACAGCGTGAAAATAGTTTGAGAAAATTCAATATTTAGAAGCTATTCAGGGTTGTGAATCTTTCCAATATTTTTAAAGATGAAGTGGTTATCTTATGTTTGTGTAATATATTGGTTTACTGATCTGGAACACGAAATTCTACAAAAGCCTCTGTCGATGGTCAAATGCAAATACCCAGTGTAACCCAATTAAATCATATGTCTATGTCAACCAAATACCTGAATTCATTAAGATTAAGTTCCAATTATGGCTACCCCCGCCCGACAGGTATATGTTTATCCTGTAAGGAAATCTATTAAAGGGTTATCTATCCTCAAGGAAGATCGTGGGTTATTAAGTCTGAGGTTGAAACCTAAAATTCATTTGCCACGTTTATTTTAAGTATCAATCTTATTAGTGCCCAGTTAACAAGAAGAATTAATCTTAAGAATTAATAAGTAAACCTTTATATTATCCAAACTATAAAATAACCCATTATAAACCGTTGATATTAGAATTCTTCACAACCCCAGATAACGGACTTAGCTACGACACATATTTGCGGGTAGTAAAATCTTAAATAAAATAAAATACATAAAGTAAATGCTGAAAGTAAATGCTGAAAAGTAAAGGCGGAAAAGTAAATGCTGAAAAGTAAATACTGGAAATTAAAAATGTAAAATTACAGTAAAAGAAAATACTGGGGTAAAAGGATCCACTTTTATCACTACTATTTTAGATATCTCCATTAATATAATATATTAACTTTGCATGATATTACCAACCTGCCATATAGGCGGTATCCTGATTAAGTCAAATTAATAATTAATTACCAACCAACCAACCAGGCGGTATCCAGTTTAGTCAGGTTAAAACCAATTTTAATAATTACCAACCGACCAATATAGCGGTATCCTCATTAAGTCAGGTTTTAATTAGTTTATATATTATAATTAAGGGAGATTAATCTAAATATTAGTAATAAAAGTTTTACCTTTTACCGCAGTAAGGGGGAGTTACCTTCTCATTACTGAAAAGTAAAGAAAATAAAGTACTATTGCGTAAAAGTAAATTGCAGAAATTAATGACTGAAAAGTAAAGAAAAGAAAGTGAAAATGCGGAAATTAATTACTGAAAGCTGTAAATAAACAAACAAGATACAATTCTCTAGTATTCTTAAGGAATTATATAGAAGAAAGCATGAAATGAAACTGAAATTTCGGCCTGAATTATAGGAAAATTTTTGCCTTGCGTGTCGCGATGCGCCGTTGATTTACGCCACGTGACGCGTCTTCTGCGGAGATGGTGACACGTGTCCGGCGCTGAATGATTAACTCAATAATTGTGCTGATATGGCGACCACTGAATTATTGTGCTGACATCATTGATGACGTATGTGCTGACGTGGTGATGATGATTGACGGCAACATGTGATGATGACATGTGGCAGGCAACATGTGATGATGACATGTGGCAGGTGCACATTAGCAAGTTTGTTGTGATGTTGACACGTGTCCGGAGTACGTTAGCATTTCTCGGCGCATTTTAGCAGTCGCGACGTGAAATGGTTGGCGCGTCGCGAGTCTTAAATTACGAATTTACCTTTTTGTCTATTTTTCTCTGTTTTGGCCCTGATTTGGTTCCAGAAAGTCCTGAAACTTTATTTATCTACAAAATAACACAAAACACATCAAAATATTCACAAAACTCAAGAAACTATACAAAAATATTACGTCAAAATGAGTGGAAAAAGTGATACATTTACCACTCATCACACCCCTAAACCTAACATTTTGCTAGTACTCAAGCAAAATAATAAAATAAAATACCATAAAATCTTTAAAATAAAATTAAATCTAGCCACTTTCTTAGGGATCACGGTTGCATTTAGTGCAACAAGCCTTTAAACCCCTAGGTGTCCCTAGTGGACGAGTTGTAGTCTCGTGAGGGCTTACAGCAACGATACCCACAAACGTCTTATAAAAACAAAAAGATAATAAAACTAATGCACACAAAAGCAAAAAGACAAGAGAAAAGAGAATAAAGAAGTTAGTGACTAAACAGATGAAACTCCTTATCCAAGTTAATAGTTATTTTCTTTCTTTCTAAATTACCGAATAAGTAAATTCTCCGATTATTTTTACCATTCTTCATATACACAACCAACAAAATATTAATCAACTCATTGTACCCACAATATTCACAAGTGTAGTTAAAAAGAGAGTAATATTTTTGTCCTAAAGTTATATCAGAATTCACACATTTTTAGCAATGAAATATTTTTCTGATTTTTCTGATTTTTTATTTATTTATTTATATACAATATCTTCCATCCATGTAGCGAGCTTTGGGTCAGTGACTCCCAAACCAGTGGGCTTTAGGGCACCTGATGTTAAGACACCCTTACGGACTTAATTACTCTGATTTCCGATATAAATGTGTGTGTATATATATATATATATATATATTGCAACATCTTTGATCCATGTAGCAAGCTTTGGGCCAGTGACTCCCAAACCAGTTGGTTTTAGGGCACTAGGTGTTAAAACACCCCTACGGACTTAATAACTCATATCTCAGACGGTTTTTTTATCCCATTTTTTTTAAATGTTTCCTCTAATTAAACTAGAGCACTGAATATTACAAACTCGTCAATTACTACTGATATTCGTATGTTCCCATGTATGTTGATAATATCTGTCAACTGAGCATATGAAGATCCATTTTAGTCAATATTATGGAGAATTCACAAATTAAATAATTCAAAAGGAAATAAACAAAAATAAACTTGTTTCGAAATAGGTTGATATACGTCTGAGGAGTGGAAATTCCTTACATAGTTATCTCATACCGATTTCACATGATTAATCATGTTAAAAGCACAAAAACACAAATTGTTTTTTAATTTTTGTAAAATTTTCAAATTTTTTGAATTTTTCGAAATTTTGACTAAAAATTAAATAAAAATAACACAATAATTACAAAATACTAATCATCTATTCCCCTCCCCCAAACCTAAATTATACATTGTCCCCAATATCTTAAAAAGTAGAAGATGAGTTTAGAAGATAGTACATGGTTAGCTGAAATTCTACATCTAGAAAGAAAATTAAAGGCTAAGATCCAGATTTATCCGACGCTTCGTACCACGATCATTATCGGACTAGATTATCTTGGAAAGGATAGGGTCAATTTGTGGTTCAAAGCCAAAGATTTGGTCAATTAAATCTGGGGCAGTTCTGGCAGTGAAGAAGAGTTCTTTTCCAGGTTTTGATACGAACCCATTTCTCGGGGCATCATCAAGAAACACACAAATAAAATCATAAAATCCATCAATATTGAACAGTCCAAGCGGTTTCTGGTGTATGTTCAAGTTTGCCCAAGATAGTACTGTAAAAATTTCCTCTATCGTACCCAAGCCACCTGGCAAAGTAATAAAAACATCAGCACGATTAATCATTTCCACCAGTCGTTTAGACATACCTGGCACGATCAGTTCCTCTCTGTTTGATGGTCCTATAAGATTCGCCTCTGCCAAAGGTTTTGGGATGATTCCCAATACTTGACTGCCTCCCTCCTGTACAACCCTTGAAACAATCCCCATTAGTCCAAGATTACCACCGCCATATACTAAGTGCATACTCCTCTCAGCTATGACTCTACCCAATTTCTGTGCTGCTCCAACGTATTCTGGCTTAGAACCAACACTAGTACCGCAAAACACACAGATGTTTACAACTCGTCTTCTGAAAGTGGCTTCCATTTTTATTTCTCAATTCTTTATATCTCAAGAGTGCAATGATGAGTTGAATTTATAGAACATGAAAAAGGGTGAGTAATAATAGCACTAGTATCTGCCAGATGACAATTATTAGTTAAACAGTAAATATATCGTGAAAGTTCAAAAAGATCTGGATCCTGTCGGAGAAAATAAAAGAAAATAACAGAACAAATCACAATTATTAGGAAAAGACAAAGATATAATAATATTTACAGGAAGTAACGGCTTGAATGACGTCTATGCGTAAGGGATAAGCTTCCCATCCAATTTTCTTATAAATTGGCAAACATAGTCTTTTAAAGTCAGATTCCCGGGACTATACTGTTGTCTTTGTTTTCAGATTGTGTATATAATATTTGAATTGCATGATGCACATATCCACTGGAATGCGTCTCAAGAGTCTTCGATATGTCATCCAAAGACTCCCTAATCAAGCCATCCATAATGAATTTAATCTTATCTTCACGGTTATCAGATACCATTCCTAAAGAACGACAATGAGTATTACATGTCATACGAGCACATTTATAGCATGCACCTATTCTTTTAGCTCTTCTCTTTTTAGCATAGGTGCTTCTTCCTAAACCAGGCAAATGTGAAACAAAAGAGTCAGATGACTCACCTGCCAATCGGACCCGTGCTTCAATAATCCAACGAATGTCATTAGGAATACCTTTGATCATCAGTAGTCTCATTCTTTCCAAGTGAGCTTTGTAGACTTTCATCAGAGAGTTCTGAGGGATAGAATGAAATTACTTGTGAAGATTTGCGACAACATCTTCCATCGTGAAATAGGACTTTACCTGCAAAAAGTAAACACACAAAAATAAAACACACCGAATCATAATATATACACGATTTGCATGGGTTGCCTCCCTGCTATCGCTAAGTTTAAAGTCGTCAGCTAAACATGACTACCCGAACTTTAGGCTGGATCTGAAAGTGTGACACTTTCTTTTTGTCGCTCAATTGATTATCCCCAGTAGTGCTTAACACGCTGACTGTTAACCTTGAATGTTTCGTTGGTGTTGGGATCAAGTAACTCAACAGCGCCATATGGTAAAACCTGAGTATTCACAAATGGACCTGACCACATTGATTTCAACTTTCTAGGGAAAAGGTTTAACTTTGAGTTGTATAACAACACCTGCTGCTTTGGTTCCAGTTGTCTGCGCACTATTTTTCGATCATGATATTTCTTGGTCTTTTCTTTGTACAATTTGGCATTCTCATAAGCCTGTAGGCGAAATTCCTCCAATTCATTGAGTTGGTGAAGTCGTTTCTCTCTTGCAGCTTGTAGATCAAGATTTAACTTCTTCAGTGCCCAGTACGTCTTGTATTCAAGCTCCACTAATCGATGGCATGCTTTCCCAAACACCATTCGATATGGGGACATACCAATGGGTGTTTTGTAAGTTATCCTGTAGGCCCATAATGCGTCATCCAGTTTTGTAGACCAGTCCCTCCTTGTTGATCCAACGGTTCTCTCCAAGATTCTTTTGATCTCCTTGTTTGAAACTTCAACCTGTCCATTTGACTGCGGATGGTAGGCAGTGGCAACTTTATGAGTAACTCCGTATTTGGATAGGAGTGCATTGAAGTATCTGTTGCAGAAATGTGTGCCACCATCACTGATAATCGCCCGAGGTGTTCCAAAGCGAGTGAAAATATTCTTTTTAAGGAATTTTATCACCACTTTTGAATCATTTGATGGCAGTGCAATTGCTTCAACCCATTTGGAGACGTAGTCTACTGCAACTAATATGTACAAGTTTCCGAATGATGGAACAAAGGGTTCTATAAAATCAATAACCCATACATCAAATATCTCAATTTCCAGAATATTTTACGGAGGTCCTTCATTTCTCCTCGATATATTTCCCATTCTCTGGCACCTATCACATTGAAGAGCAAATAAATAAGCATTTTTAAAAAGAGTGGGCCAGAACAAACCTGACTGTAGGACTTTGGCTGTAATTTTATTCCCACTGAAGTGTCTGCCATATTATGATGAATGACAATGATGTAGGACACTGTTGACCTCATCTTGTGAAACACATCGTCTCAGTAATTAATCAGCACGGCGTTTGAACAGGTACGGCTCATCCCAGACATAGTGTTTGACTTATTTGAAGAATTTCTTCCGTTACTGAGTTGTCCATTCCAACGACCATTTTTCCGATACTATGTAGTTGACATAGTCAGTATACCAAGGGACATCATGTTGTTTCATGGAAAATAGCTGTTCATCTGGAAAAGTTTCTTTGAATGTCTGTTTTTTGCCTACTGTTTCTTCATTCTCGAGCCTCGATAAGTGATATGCCACTTGGTTCTCTGTCCCTTTCCGGTCTCGGATCTCCATGTCAAATTCTTACAGTATAAGTATCCAATGGATTAATATAGGTTTGGCATCTTTCTTCGCGATCAAGTATTTGATTGCTGAATGATCTGTGTAAACCATCACTTTGGGACCCAACAAATAAGAGCGGAATTTATCAAAAGTGAACACAACTACTATGTATACTACGCTTGATATAGATCACATATTCCTTTAAGAATATTTCTGGAGAATTGGGTAGGCACGGTGCTTTGCTAGAAGCCAACCTTGTCTTGTAAATCTGATCGTCAGACTATCCGAACACGTACGTACCTAGTACTATGTTTTTACCGATTTACAAGACATGGTTGGCTTCTAGCAAAGCACCGTGCATACCCAATTCTCCAGAAATATTCTTAAAGGAATATGTGATCTATATCAAGCGTAGTATACATAGTATTCCGTATTACGATCCAGTATCGGATGTCACGTGCAAGGCCTGGGGCTGGAATTGTGTCTGCCCCGTACGAAGCACATATCGGATCTCTGGTAACTAGTCTCTATAATCGGATAAATATGACCTAGTCATAATATCCCGATAGCTGCAACATATAAGAGCACCAGTTCCGTATCCTACGTGATCATCATCTCCACTATGATTGGAGTAATACTTCCGTCTTGACATCACACCCAATACACTATAATTCTCAATATACCCAGAACAGGCGTACACAAAACCTGTTAAAGCCCTGGACGACCAAAACCAAAGTGTATTGATTGTCGTAAGTATTAGCGGTGCAAGTCTCAGGTTAAGACCAAATACACCTACCCTGATTCGGACTTTCATAGACACATTATCATACTACCAATGGAATTTCGAGGGGTCTATCCAGAGCGAAGCTGTTTCCGTACCATCGGTAAACACAACCTCCTATTACACTTGCATGAGTATCCAATAATCAAATATATGAGAACTATGTTGTTATGCTCCCACAATGTGCACAAGTTTAATACTAGTCTTTTACGCATTATCGATGTCCAATCTCGATAATACTCTGACTAGGGATATTTAATGATTAAACCTTTATGGATTGATACTATCTCATATCATCTCAATCCGGAACTAATCATATGGACCTTCTATCATTTATACATCTTGGTAATCTAATTACAAATGATAAAAGGGCAATTTCCTTTGTCACATAATTAATTTTACAATAACACCATGATCTGTACAAATAGTGATTCTATGAGTCATAATTTTCCAACACCATCACCAAAAAAAAAACACAAGCCTCCATTAGCCCTCCATTGCCGCCAAGAACAACACCAACACACCCTCCAATTTCCGTGAATCTTAGCCCCAAAACAGCCCCTATATTGCCGCAAAACAGCCCCAAAAACCCCCCTCACTTTCACGCCAAAATCACCCCCTCCAAACAGCCTCAAAACAGTCCACAAATCAGCCCCAAAATACCACAAAAACAGCAGCCCAAACAGCCCTATAATCACGCCAAAAACAGCCCCAAAACAGCCCCCATTCACCAAAAAACAGCCCCAAATTGCACCCTTAAACCACAAAAAACTGCACTCCAAAATACCTCAAAAATCACCAAAACACTGCACTTTAAATCTCCATTTATTACCAAAAACTGCACTTTAAAACCACCGCAAAAACAGTGAAAATAACAGCAAAAACAGCAGCCTAAAACAGCAAGACATCGAAGGAAAATAACGGACCGGTGAACCGGAGGAGTTGCGAAGCATTAACCCTTTCGACGGCCGTGTAACACACTTCCAAAAGGCGACATAAAAGGTTAGACATGAGGGCACCTTCCTTATTTATTTTCATTCATCTTTTGATTATTTTATTTATTTTCTTCGCATGAGAGTCGTTTGTTGATGCATGTTGTGGCCTTTGGATGAATGGAATATGTGTTCTCTCTTGCGGTATATCGGATGGAAACCCGGACGTAAAATTCGTAGCCGAATCCGAATGGACGGTATTGCAGTTTGCACTCGGGATATAATGCCACGTACCACTTGAGAGACACATGTATTTCATTTCATCCAACCTTGTATTCGAGCATGATTAGGTCGTTAGTAAGTTATTTATTTTTTAAGCATGATTTAGTCTAGTATGTTATTTATTTTTAAGCATGATTATGACATTTCCTTTATGCATGTTATAGTTAATTTCTTTCGCAATAGGAATTTAATTTACGTTTATGTTTAGGTTGTTATCTATTTTTCGTACTTGATAATCCAACATGCTTATGAGATTATTGTGTGATATCGTATGCTTGCCGTTATGATGACTTATTTTTAAAAGCATGCAAACTTAGACATATGATTTATTCTCTTGAATGCAAATTAGGTATAGGTTATTCTTGAATATGTTGCGTAGAATCGGTTAAGTTATTGCAAAAATCTTTTCATTACAAATGGCATAAGTAAGGGACCATTCCGAACCCAACAGTTTGAGGTCTTCCCTTGCGAGGGGTGAGTGCGGCCTTAAATCATTTTCCCGGTTCACACCGGGTGGTGACTCCATGTTATTTCTCCGGTTTAGTTCCCCCGCGGGCTATTCCATACTCCCAACTAGGCCGCGAGCCTAGAACAGCGTCGCCGATTTCTGTGTCCTACAGTCTGGCGACTCCACTGGGGATAGAGAATCGGCCCCGAAATAATGTCTTGTAGTGATTATGATTTGTGCTTTAGTTAACCGTGTCTATAGTGGGTTGAGGGTTTTTAATCAAAGGCATTGTTAAGGCTAGGTGATGGTTTGGTGTCTTCCTTCATTCACTACCTTTATATAAGGAAAAGCTGTGAAGGCACCTAGATAATCATTATGTTGGACAATTATGACCCATAGCATCACTATTTGTACAGATCATTGTGTTGTTGTACAAATTAACTATGTGACAAAGGAGATTGCACTCTTATCATTTGTGATTAGATCACCTAGATGTATAAATGGTGAGAGGTCCTTGTGATTTGTTCCTGGACGGAGAATGATATAAGACAGTATCAGTCCACGTAGGATAAATCATTAAATATCCCTAGTCAGAGTATTATCGAGATTGGACATCGATAATGCGTAAAAGACTAGTATTACACTTGTGCGCGTTGTGAGGGCACAACGACATAGTTCTCATATATTTGGGTATATGATACTCATGCAAGTGTAATAGGAGGTTGTGTTTTACCGACGGTACGAGAAACAGCTTCACTCTGGATAGACCCCCTCGGAATTCCATTGGTAGTATGACTATGTGTCTATGGAAGTCCGAAATCAGGGTAGGTGTATTTGCTCTTAACATGAGACTTGCACCGCTAATACTTGCGACAATCAATATACTTTGGTTGCGGTCGTCCACGGCTTTAACAGGTTCTTTGTACGCCAATGATGGGTATATTGAGAATCGTAGTGTGTTGGGTGTGATGTCAAGATGGAAGTGTCACTCCAGTCATATGGAGATGATGGTCACGTAAGATATGGTACTAGTACTCTTAAGTACTGCAGTCATCGGGATAAAATGACAAGGTCATGTTTATCCGATTAAAGAGACTAGTTACCAGACATCCGACATGTGCTTCGTACGGGGCAGACACAATTCCAGGCCCAGGCCTAGCACGTGATCATCCGATACTGGACAGAAATACGCAATACTATGTATACTACGCCTGATATAGATCCTTTATTCCTGTAAGGATATTTCCGGAGAATTGGGTAGGCATGAGGCTTTGCTAGAAGCCAACCTTGTCTTGTAAATCGGTATAAACGTAGTACGAGGTACCTACGTGTTCGGATAGTCCGAAGACCAAATTTACTGCCAACATATCTGGGGATCTCATGGGTCGCTTCCCAAAGATTCACCGATGACGTATGATTCGCACTCTAAATTAATCTGGGATTAATTAGGTGAGAGAGAAAATTAATGTGGGATTAATTGCAGAGATATTTTATCTGGGATAAAATATCATTTAAAGAGAGAGAACGATTAATTTGGAATTAATCAATTAATTAATATATTCGATATATTAAACGAAATTGGATTTCGACGCGGAATTAAAATTAGATTTTAATTCGGGCGAACGAGTTAATTTAGAATTAATTCGTTAGCGATGTGAATAGTGATTTCGCTAGGCGTAATCATATTATTACGTCGTAACAGAAAATTCGTTAATTTGGAATTAGCGAACCCAAGCCTGAGATTATTTACGAGCGCATTCGCATTTCGAATTCGAGTGCGCCACGCAAGTCAAATCAAGCGTCAAATCATTAGTCGCATCAAGCG
Organism: Zanthoxylum bungeanum; assembly: GCA_019454045.1. Taxonomy (NCBI): domain Eukaryota; kingdom Viridiplantae; phylum Streptophyta; class Magnoliopsida; order Sapindales; family Rutaceae; genus Zanthoxylum; species Zanthoxylum bungeanum. Next base: position 20,714 of record SKCR01048180.1, read on the forward strand.
TCAAATCATTAGTCACTTTGAGTGATGTGACACTTAATTGATTGATGTGATTGATTGATGGTAGTTGTTGGAGTTGTTGGAAAGCTTTACCATTTGACTTTTTGAAAGCCAAAAAGTGGTAAATCACTTTATTATTTTTGGAAAATATATAAGTGTATTTGATACACAAAATCCACACAACTTAGACAAATCTCTCTCTCACTTCATCTCTTTCTTCTTCATACGCCCAAGGGGCAAAACTTCACTGGTTTTCTGTTAAAACCGTGAGCAGTGGGAAGCTTGAGTGGTGATTTTTATGGCAAAAATCATAAGAGCTAGCAATCCGAGAGACATGCGAAGGTGATAGGGAAGTCCACCCATGAGCCGGGAATCATTCGACAAAGCTTGGAGCTTGACGAAGGACCAAAACCGAGCCAAAAACAGTAAGGAAATTTGCTCACTGCCGAATGCAGTCCAAGGCAGAAAATGGAGTTTCGTTGCTTACCGCGTCGCTCAACCGATCGATATGAGTACTCCGCAACTTCTTCGATTTGTATTCGCACATATTTCATGCTTATTATTGATCTTGGGACCTTAATAGAAACCAACACATTACCCGTAGCTCGTTGTGACAGACTAATTTGGAGGACTTATTGTTTATTCCTATCATCAAGGCGATAAGAGCGTAAGAGACTTGGGTATTTAAGAGAGTTTGGTCCACCCTCTCTCTGGGGAATCTACAATGGGAAATTCATTTGACAGTTTATCACACACCACAACTCGTTGGCACGTACCTTAAGGTATGAAAAAGGTGCGCTCATTTGGTCGTTTGAACCCTTGAGTGGGGAGTCCTAGTCATGGGCAATCCTTCGTCAGCGAGAGCCTTTGTCCGCACTCCTGAAACCCACATGTGAACCTTAGTCGTAGAACTGGTAGAAATCATTTCCTTATGTTTATATTTTGGACCATCGTCATTTGGATCCATTTGGACTTATTGTCAAGAGATGTGAACTTGTTGGGCCATTTAAACTGAGACGAGTTCGTGTCCTTTGACAATTGGGCCAAAGGCTTCTAAAATGCCGATGGGCCATTTTAAGTTTGGGCATCTTATCATTTGAAGTTGTTTAGCCATGTTATCGCAAAGTGTAAACCTGTTGGGCCTTTTCAACTGGGACACGTTTGCACCGCGCAATAGTATGATTGAATACTTTAAAATGGTAATGGGCCAACTAGTATAAAATTTTTTAATGGGCTTATATATTACATGCATTGCACGCAGCACGCTAACACACAGTCTTAAGAGACACCATAGATACCCGTTGGGTTAGGAAAAAAAAGACTTTTCAAAGAAGAGTTTAGCAAACATTGGTATCGGGGAAAAGGAAATCGAGGAACAGAAAACTTTACGGCAATGATAGAAAGACCAAGGTGGGCAAAAAAAAAAAACAAAAAAAACAACAAAAAAAAGAAGATTGTTTTCAAGTCCTTAATAGTTAGGCATAAGTCCGATGATGAAATTGTTTCTTCAGGGTGAAACCTTAGAAACGATAAGTGCGAGATGTACTCTCATCTGATATTTTGAGTAGTTGATCTTGACTAGACTCACGAGCACTTAATTAGAGGATCTTAGCAGTGGAAGCATGAGTAGTCGACGATATGACTAGTTGAAGAGATGACAGATCAGTGAATGACCATTTTCCTAGATGTCCATCCTGGTTTACTTATGTTACGATATATGATATGGTTGGAAATGAAGAAAAAGTCTCTGAAAAGAAAAAAAAATAGACCACCTATAACTGATAAGCGTGAAGCTACCCATGGGCGAGTATTATGGCCACCATGAGGAGAAATGCTACCTTAAAGGGTAGGTGTGTCAGAAAAAAGAGAAAGAAAGAAAAAAAAAGAAAAGAAAAAAGAAAAAAGAAAGTTCAAAAGAAAAGAAAGAAAAGAAAGAGATGAAAGAAAGAAAGAAGAAAACCATATCATGTTAAGTACGAAGAAGTAATCACAGAGTATGATCAAGACATCTAGGTTGGTTAGACCCACCGATCCAATTCTCCAAGACAAAATCATCGAGTTGGCTTACTTAAGGATTAAGCTCAACAGAGCCTTGGCACACACACACTAGGAGTCTAGTTCAGATCACTCATTCAGACGAGCGGATCTAAGTGTATTAAGTACTTTGAAGGTTCTGTCGTTTCGACGCAAAGAATCTGTTGAGGACGAAAATATATTTAGCTATCAGGATTATCTCGTGAGAGGCAATACAATATGTTGGAATAAACCACCACATCAGCATCAGCATCAGTTCTGGGGATGAATCCCAGGGTCGAGGCCCACATCAGTATCAGCTTAGGGATGAGTCCCATGGCCGAGGCCTACAACAGCATCAGTTTGGGGCGAGGCCCACATCAGTATCAGTTTGAGGGCGAGGGCCACATAAGTATCAGTCTGGGGGCGAGGCCCGTATCAGTATCAGTTTGAGGGCGAGGCCCACATCAGCATCAGTTTGGGGCGAGGCCCACATCAGTATCAGTCTGAGGGCGAGGCCCACATCAGTATCAGTTTGAGGGCGAGGCCCACATAAGTATTAGTTTGGGGGCGAGACCCGCATCAGTATTAGCTAGAGGGCAAGGCCCACATCAGTATCAGTTTTGGGGCGAGGCCCACATCAGCACTCCGAGTATGGAGACACACATCATCAGCACTCCGGGTATGAAGACACACATTATCAGCACTCCGGGTATGTAGACACACATCATCAGAACTCCGGGTATGGAGACACACGTCATCAGCACTCCGGGTATGGAGACACACATCATCAGCACTCCGGGTATGGAGACACACATCATCAGCACTGCGGGTATAAAGACACACATCATCAGCACTCTGGTATGTAGATACACGTCATCAGCACTCTGGGTATGGAGACACACATCATCAGAACTCCGGGTATGGAGATACACATCATCAGCACTCCGGGTATGGAGATACACATCATCAGCACTCTGGGTATGGAGACACATCAACATCAGTATCAGTTTTGGGGATGCGTCCCAGGGTCGAGGCCCACATTGGCACCAGTATCAGTTTGGGATGAGTCACAGGGCTGAGGCCCATATCAACATCATCATTAGTTTTGGGTTCAGTACACGATCTACTTTGACCTAATGCAAGAAGCGAAGAACAGAAAGCTAAGCCAAGAACTGGGGGCGACCATTCTACCACCCCACGAATAAGGGATGTACCGAGAACTTGAGCCGTGAGACAGAAAAGGACTGAACAATCACCAAAAAAGAACCAGCAAGAGGAAACTGTAAGTAGACCCAAGGGCGACCAAAGACAGTTATAGACGAAGGACACCGAGAGAACTGGCAGGAGACCTAACCCAACAAAATAGGAAATACATCCATGCATACATGGATACACGTCACATACACGCATTGTTTTGTTTTTGTTCACATGCTTTAAAGAAAGGGAAAAAAGTGGCAAATACGAGCAAGCTGGGAATGGAAACACACACCATCAACAGTTCGGGAACAAAGCCCACAATCAACAGTTCGGGAACAAATCCCACAACCAATTCAGTTCGGGAATAAAGCCCACAATCAACACAAGTTCGGGAACAAAACCCAGGGAATAAAGCCCACAATCAACAGTTCGGGAACAAAGCCCACAACCAATTCAGTTCAGGAATAAATCCCACAGTCAACATAATTTCGGGAACAAAGCCCAAGGAACAAAGCTCACTCTTAACACAGTTCGGGAACAAAGCCCACTTTCTACACAATTCGGGAACAAAGCCCAGGGAATAAAACCCACAGTCAGCTCAATTCGGGAACAAAGTCGAAGGAACAAATCCCACATTCAGTACAGCTCAGGAACAAGGCCCACAGTCAACACAATTCGAGAATAAAGCCCAGGGAACAAGACCCTCAACTCAAATAGGGAATAGGACCCTCAACACAAACCGCGAACAAGACCCACAATTCAGGGAACAAGACCCTCAACTCAAATAGGAGACACGACCCTCAGCTCAAATCGGGAACAAGACCCATAATTCAGGGGAAACAACCCTCAACGTAAATCGGGAACAAGACCCACGGGAACAAGACCCACAATTCAGGGAACAAGACTCTCAACTCAAATCGGGAACAAGACCCACAATTCAGGGAACAAAACCCTCAACTCAAATAGGGAACAAGACCCTCAGCTCAAATCGGGAACAAGACCCCCGGGAACAAGACCCACAATTCAGGGAACAAAACCCTCAATGTAAATCAGGAACAAGACCCACTAGAACAATTCAGGGAATAAGACCCTCAACTCAAATCGGGAACAAGACCCACAATTCAGGGAACAAGACCCTCAACTAAAATTGGGAACAAGACCCACGGGAACAAGACCCTCAACTCAAATCGGGAACAAGACCCACAATTTAGGGAATAAGACCCTCAACACAAATCAGTAACAAGGCCTACGGGAACAAGACCCACAATTTAGGGAACAAGACCCTCAACTCAAATCGGGAACAAGACCCACAATTCAAGGAATAAGACCCTCAACACAAATCGGGAATAAAACCCACAGGAACAAGACCCACATTCAGGAAACAAGACCCTCAACTCAAATCGGAAACAAGACCCAAGGGAACAAGACCCACAATTCAGGTAACAAGACCATCAACTGAAATCGGGAACAAGACCCACAAATCAGGGAACAAGACCCTCAACTCAAATCGGGAACAAGACCCACGGGAACAAGACTCACAATTCAGGGAACAAGACCCTCAACTCAAATCGGGAACAGGACCCACGGGAACAAGACCCACAATTCAGAGAACAAGACCCTCAAACTCAAATCGGGAATAATACCCACGGGAACAAGACCCACAACTCAACTCAAATCGGGAATAAGACCCACAACTCAACTCAAATCGGGAATAAGACCCTCATCTCAACTCAGTAACGGTTCGGGAATGGACCACCTCTCACAAAAGTAATAGTTCAGGAATGGACCACCTCTCACAAAGTAACGGTTCAGGAATGAACCTTGGGGTCGTATCACCTCACCACCAGACCAAGTCAGTTCAAAGCAACATGCAAGTCAAACGGCAGCTGGCGAGCCAGATAAGCAAAAATGTATGCATAACTTTGATAGGATTGTCATTGTCACACACTGCACAAGTCCCATCAAAGTGGGGGCGACTGTAGGCACTGTATTTTTTCATATAAGTCCTGATGATGATCTCGTATGGTGGCACTACCTTTTAAGTTGCGGAAGTCGCGGGAAACAGACGTCGGAAGGAAAAAGTCAAAAATTAGTACTTTGTTGGACTTAATTCGTTTGCCTAGCTGCGGGTTCGCTTGTTGGATCTATGTTTTAACTGTTAGCCTTGGCCCAAAATCCCTGCAACTCACACCAAGCCACACACCAAGCCCATACACCACCTAATTCACGCCCATGCCTCCCAATATAACAAAAACACACATTAAACACATGCTAAAATCAAGATAAATTTCCTTTCATAATTAAAAGATACAAATCAAATCTCATCAAATGCTTTCCTAATTCAATTAAAACACATTCCCTAATTAAAAAATATCAAATCAAATCAAATCAAATCATATCCCTAATCAAAAGAGAAGAAATCAAATAAAATCAAATCACTTCCCTAATTAAAAGAATTTTCCTTATCACATACTAATTAAGAGATATCCCCCATAATTACTCAAAATTATTTCCCTATTCGTATAAGGTAAACCCCAACCTTTGCCTAAAAAAATAAACCTAACCTAACCAACACATTCAAGCCTAGTGCATCCACGCCCAAGCTCTCCAAAATTCTTAGGATTCACGCCCAACAAAAGAATTGCCCTCCATCACCAAAAAAAAAACACAAGCCTCCATTAGCCCTCCATTGCCGCCAAGAACAACACCAACACAACACACCTCCAATTACTGTGAATCTTAGCCCCAAAACAGCCCCTATATTGCGGCAAAACAGCCCCAAAAACCCCCTCACTTTCATGCCAAAATCACCCCTCCAAATAGCCTCCAAACAGCCTCAAAACAGTCCACAAATCAGCCCCAAAATACCACAAAAACAGCAGCCCAAACAGCCTATAATCACGCCAAAAAAAACCCCAAAACAGCCGCCATTCACCACAAAACAGCCCCGAACTGCACCCATAAACCACAAAAAACTGCACTCCAAAACACCTCAAAAATCACACAAAAAATTGTACTTTGTTGATGCATGTTGTGGCATTTGGATGAATGGAATATGTGTTCTCTCTTGCGGTATATCGGTTGGAAACCCGGACGTAAATTCCGTAGCCGAATCCGAATAGACGGTATTGTGGTTTGCACTCGGGATACAATGCCACGTACCACTTGAGAGACACACGTATTTCGTTTCATCCAACCTTGTATTCGAGCATGATTAAGTCGTTAGTAAGTTATTTATTTTTTAAGCATGATTTAGTCTAATATGTTATTTATTTTTAAACATGATTATGATGTTTCCTTTATGCATGTTATAGTTAATTTCTTTCGCAATAGGAATTTAATTTACGTTTATGTTTAGGTTGTTATCTATTTTTCGTACTTGATAATCCAACATGCTTATGAGATTATTGTGTGATATCGTATGCTTGCCGTTATGATGACTTATTTTTAAAGCATGCAAACTTAGACATAGGATTTATTCTCTTGAATGCAAATTAGGTATAGGTTATTCTTGAATATATTGCGTAGAATCAGTTAAGTTATTGCACAAATCTTTTCATTACAAGTGGCATAAGTAAGGGACCATTCCGACCCAACGATTTGAGGTCTTCCCTTGCGAGAGGTGAGTGCGGCCTTAAATCATTTTCCCGGTTCACACCGGGTGGCGACTCCATGTTATTTCTCCGGTTTAGTTCCCCCGCGGGCTATTCTGTACTCCCAACTAGGCCGCGAGCCTATAACAGCGTCGCCGATTTCTATGTCCTACACCGACGTCCGTTTCCCGCGACTTCCGCAACTTATCGGGTAGTGCCTCCATACGAGGCTCATCATTGGGCTTCATGCAACAATGCAAGTGTCTACAGAGATTAATCTAAATATTGTAATAAAAGCTTTACTTTTTACCCCAGCAAGGGGGAGTTACCTCCTCATTACTGAAAAGTAAAAACTGAAAAGTAAAGAAAAGAAAGTACTATTGCCTAAAAGTAAATTGCAGAAAGTAAAGACTGAAAAGTAAAGAAAAGAAAGTGAAAATGGCGGAAATTAATTACTGAAAGCTGTAATCAAACAAACAAGATACAATCCTCTAGTATTCTTAAGGAATTATATAGAAGAAAACGTGAAATGAAACTGAAATTTTGGCCTGAATTTATAGGAAAATTTTTGCCTTGCGCGTCGCGACGCGCCGTTGATTTGCGCCACGTGACACGTCTTCTGCGGAGATAGTGACACGTGTCCGGTGATGAATGTTTAACTCAATAATTGTGCTGACATGGCGACCACTAAATTATTATGTTGACGTCATTGATGACGTATGTGCTGACATAGCGATGATGATTGTCGACAAAATGCGATGATGACACGTGGCAGGTGCATGTTAGCAAGTTTGCTGTGATGTTGACATGTGTCCGGCGTACGTTAGCATTTCTCGACGCATTTTAGCAGTCGCGGCGCGAAAGGGTTGGCGCGTCGCGACACCCAAATTATGAATTTGCCCTTTTATCCATTTTTCTCTGTTTTGGCCCGGATTTGGTTCCAGAAAGTCCTGAAACTTTATTTATCTACAAAATAACACAAAACACATCAAAATATTCACAAAACTCAAGAAACTATACAAAATATTAGGTCAAATGAGTAGGAAATAATGATACATTAACCACTCATCATTTATTAAACTAGAAAACTTAATTAAAGAAGAATTTCTTATTAATAAGACTTCCTTATTTAATCTTAATTATGACTCTAATTAATTATGATGTAATCCTACTAAATTAAAGCTCAAAATATTAATATTATTTTGGGCCAATAATTAATTAACTGTTAATTAATTTATTTATTTCACTTAATTTTAATTAATAATTAATTAAATTATATTTAATTTATTTTAATTTATTAATATAAATATCAAATATTTATTTAAACAATTAAATCTAATTTTATATCTCAAATTTATTAATCAAATTAATAATTTTGAAATATCCCAATTATCCTAATCCAATTAGGAAATTTTATTTTTGCCAAAATAATCATTTATTAAATTTTAATAAACATCCTTGAATTTGTAACATAGATGAGAACTATATTTGTACGACCATCATATGTTCATTATCGAGTAGCAGTAAGATAATATTAACTCTTTAATATTTCATCTCCATGATATCCCACATACCATGGGTAATTGCTTAGCAGCAAACCATGACCCATAATCAATGAATGAAGTGTGAAAATATATGAACCTGTTAGAATACACTTCGAGCATGTCATCTCACTCATTCCGATATTTATGTTTATTATCGAGTATGAGATCATAGTAAGGTCAAATCTTTTCTACTTGACATATCTTTAAACTCGATCTTATGGATTTGATATCTCTAAGATATCGACTGCTTTGGCCAAAGACTTGTATCGACGACTTTGAGTTTCCTTTAAACATCCATAACTTTTATTATCAAAGCTATCAGATCCATTCTTGAAGCACACATGACTTTATACGTTAATCGCTCAATGTCATCTAACATTTATTCAAAGGACGTTGATAGTTGAATGATGAAATACTAGCGAACTAAGAGTACTATCGCACAAGTCAACATGTGATTTCAGGTCAGAGGATATAACGACACTAATGTATTATTACGAGAATAATGACCTTAGATAATATTATCATATGATTTTACACTTATGTAGTCATGTTCGATATTTCATTATACTAATGAAAGTATCTATTGTTTATGTCCTTATGATATGAAATTCATCATCCATTCTATTAACATCATGTGTCAATTTAGGCGACACACAATAATATTGATCGAGTGATATATTACTACATTGGATAATAATCACATTTTACCAAAAACTTAATAACTTGAGACATATATTAATTTGGATTAACGATATTTATTTGTCATAATGTCTCGGGACATACATATAAAATATGGATGTAATGATGTGTAGAAAATAAATATCTTTTATTAAATAAATAATAAATTATATTACAAAATATTTTACATTAAACCATACCATTCCTAACTGATTTGAGTACATACACTCTAAAAAGAAAAGTAGTTGATGCTATCTGGAAATCATATGAACAGCTCCAAAATGATTTATATCATGAATTAATGTTTCTAATTTTAGATAATCTGTCATCAAATTGCGTCAACCAATTGAATTAGCTATATTTTTTTCCTTATTTTTATTTAATCAAATTTTAATCATTACATGATTTGAGCTCAAATTCAAGGGTCGGATGAAGAATGGAAAATTCATGTTAAAAGTTATTTAGAATTTATGTCCAAAAGACGTTATGTTTAGATATTACTATTTCCAAGGGCGTGATTTGATGGTATAAGATTTAGGATCTAACCTTGAGATTTTGGGTTCGAATCCATGGAGTGCGTTTCTTGTAAGAGCCTAGGACAGTCGGAAGTTTTATCTGCTCCGCTTAAACCCGAAAAATATGATTTGAAGATGAAATTTCCAACAATTCCAAAAAATAATAATAATAAATAATAAATTAGCCATTGCTATCGACATATGTTACGGCTGAACTACTTGGTAAATCCTTGTTGGGGGCTAAAATTGGAATAACTATTGTGAAGTCGTCATATGTCAAAATGATTCAAAACTCCAGGGACGTCCCAAATTAGCCGTTGGAGATATCCAATGAGGATCCAGAAAGACTTTCGGATACTGACCGTCGTCCATCTACCCCCAAAACATTTCAATTTATTACCTTACTTAATATTTGGATTGATGGAACAAAATGGAATCATACAACTTAAGATATTTAAAATTTATTATTTTGATTGATGAAAGGGGATGTAATAGAATGAAATGGGATAAAAAATGAGTGTACCAAAAAGGGACCTTGACCCATTGAAAATGAGTTGCGTAAATCATGGGGTTTGGGATGAAACGTAACATAAAAAATAACATTATTTGTAAAGATAAATTTGTCCCTTGAAAAAATAATCTTAAAATATTTATCATTTTTATTTTTAAAATCTAAAAAGGTATAATTGTCTTTAAAACATATTTAGTTAAATTTTATTCAATTATTAATTATTTACCAAATAATATTTTGAAAGATTATATTGTAAATCTATATTTTTTCTCCAAATAAGATTATAATACGTTACACTCCTTTATGTTCTATTTCATTCCATTTTATTGAATTACATTTCATTATAAATCATATAATTCTATCAATCCAAACATAATCTTAGATTCTATCATATCCTCCATATTTGCACCACCTAACAGTCTAAGACTAGGGGTGGCAATTTGGGTCAGGATTCGTTTATTCGTTCGATTCGATTCGCTTTAAAGCGAATACGGGTTTGAAAAAATGGATTCGTTTAATAAATGGGTCAATTCGATTCGATTCGTTTATTAAACGAATCGAATACGAATTTAAGCTCATTGATTCGTTTATTCGTTATGATTCGTTTAATTATTTTATTTACTAGTTCTTGTTAATTTTCAATTAAGATTCGAGAAATTATAGCTAATTATCATAGAAAAAGTAATATTTTCGATATTTGGTGAAGTATTTTTAGTAATATATTAATTACATATTTCATATGTAATATATTTATGAAGAATTAATGTAAATCAAGTGTGGTAAATTATTTTATTAAATAATATCATTGACTAAACGAATAAACGAATATTCGTATTCGATTCGTTTAATAAACGAATCGAATACGAATCCTGATATTAGGATTCGTTTAATAAACGAATCGAATACGAATCCATCAATTTTGATTCGATTCGTTTAGGATTCGATACGAATTCGATTCGTTGATTCGTTTTGACACCCCTACTAAGGACTCTTTTTGAAATATATCATCCCACGCCATCTGATAACTACAATACCCTTGTATTCTCCAATAGCCAAATTCTCTCTTCTACTTGGCAAACACAACAACATTTCTCTCTAGTTGGTAAACACAGCAAAACCAAAAGAATAATTATAAAAAATTCCATGAAAAACAAAAAGATATAATCAAGTTTTTTTTTTTTTTATTTGAAAAAAAATAAATAAATGACTGATGAGAAATCACTGTGTCAAATCATTCAGGCGATCGCGTGAAATCCCGAGAGCCCGAACTAGCACTGGCGGTGTTATCGGGGAATTGTTAATTATTTTTAATATTAGGATAATCAATCTTAGCCTTATTACAAACGATATTTTTTTAAAAATAAACATCTTTTGAGACTAAAACACTCTATAAACACATCAATCATTTACATACGTTTAGGGTTATTTCACATATGTTTTGGGAGAAAAAATAAGTTTCTTTTGTGGTTAAAACACTCTCTAACATTACAGCCATTCACGAACTAGAATAAGAAGATCAAACAAAAATCAAGAAGATAAGATTGAAGTACTTGGAGATTGAAGATTGAGAACCTTCATGATTATATTCTTTATCTATTCTTTATTATTATTTTTTATTGTTTATTGTTTATTATAATGAACATGATGTTGTTGTTTATCTTCTTCATCATGAACTAAATCTTGTTATAGGATTGTATTGGAACCTAATATGAACTTTAATTAATCGAATCTTTTTTATGACTGATTTGTGACATTTTATATGGATTGTGTATCATTTTCTTAGCTAAATGTGTTATATTGCTTGACCACCAATAGCATAGTTGCGGTAAACCCTAATGAACTTGAAAAGGAGAGTTTTGGTTTATCCCTACGAATTGATAATGCATGATCTCATTCTATTGAATAGATTTCCTTGTAAGATAAGAATATACATGCATGCGTAACCATGAATATAAGTTTAATTTAGATTAATTATCATAAGAATATAGGTAATTGAATTAAGTTGAATGTTTCTACTTTACCATCGGAAGAGACTTGTACATAACTTCTTGTTTTAGGTTAATAATTTATTGTAGTTGATCAGTTATAACGAGATGAGAAATATATAAGGGAATATTATAGAGAAGTTGTAATTCTAGGTTTTTCTTACCTTTCCTATTTTCATTTTCAATTTGCTTTTCTTTTACTTTAGTTTATTAATTAATAATTCTTCTTTCATAATTGCTAGTTTAAATAAGATTAGGGTTGGGATAATTTAGTATTTGACATTAATAACAATTGCATGTAGGATCGATATTTTTTTAATACTTATACTACACGTGTGTTTGCGTGCTATACAAAATCGTAATCAACCGCCCACCTAAAAATTTTCTCAGATTTCATATTTTTCTTGAAAAATATTTTTTTTTCCTAAATTAACTTCAATTTCTGACATTTTTATTCTTATTAAGTGTTTCATAACTTAATAAATCATATAAAATTAGTATATCAACAAAATCCAACCAATAAAACCATCATAAATCATACAAATCAAACAAGAGTTGATTTGATCTATCTCAGATAAAGAAAAAAGGACATGAGTTGGTTGTTGTGTTTTTAGGGGTAATTTGGGAAAAAATGTGTTGTATTATGATTAAATATATTTTAAAATGTGGGTTAGTTTTTATTTGAAAATATTCAATGAGTCAATTTTGTAAATTTTTCTCAAATATAAGACTTACTAAGATCTTCTTTAACTTTTTAAATTATTTGAATGATTTTTTTTTTTTTAAAAAATTCATTAATTAAGTAGTTGTGCTTGTTGGTTTTCAGAGTTCATGCGCAGCGGAAATCGTTTTTGGGTAACAGGAAAAATTTAATTTTTACATACATGAACAATCAAAACCGGATCCGTATTTTCTAGTATATTAATAATATAATATTTAAAACTAAAATTAGAAATATACCTGTAGATCTGGATCTATTTGTAAATCGATTCTTTGAACCACGATCTTCCTCGTCTTATCTCCCCGCCTCAAACGGCACGGGTGGGCGTGAAAATAAATGCGAAGAACACTCTAATTTTAACGAAGGATTCGTGTACTCAACACATGAGACGAATTATGTATGCTATTTTCTTTTTGATTTTCTCAAAACCAAATAAAAACAAGAAAAATAAAAAGCTTACTGTTTTATCTTTCTTCACAGCATCCTCACGTTATTTTTATATCTTTTTTCTTACTTTGTTGTTGTTCCTTTATTTGATATTTAATCAAAAGGAGTTCAACTAAAATTCCAATTTTTTTTTCTCTAACAAAGCCCACGATTTGTTTGCTATTAAATATCTCTTGGAACTACTTTTGATATGGAATCCTTATCCCATCAATTTTTTATAAGTCAAAATTATATATACAAACAGCTCACGATTTTTGATACATCAAGAATATGTCAAGTAAATCCTTTGAGGATTTTTTAATTTTGATTTTCAAAAAAAAAAATCAAAATAAAATCCTTTAATATTTATCCTATATATTATCAAAGATAATTCATTAAAAAATAATTTTCAAAGTTTTCAACTTTTGAAAATATTATCTCATTAAATTAAAATTTAATTAATCAAATTAATTAAATAATAATATTTATAATTTAATAAATAGATACATTTGTCATAATTTCCAAACAAGAGCTTTATGTAATAATTAGAGTGTAAAATAATTCATAATTATTTTAAATAATTCCCAAATATTTTTCTTCGCAATTATAATCGTTCGAACAGTGATAGAAGACGACGAGGGGACCGATGGACCTATAATTCTAAGCTCCAATAATTCCGTCGATTAATTATAAACTATTTTATTAATCAAACGAAAATTATTAATTCTGGAGTAACTCCACTAAATACCCAGAATTGCACTCTCAGAATTATAGAATTAATTACTCAAAGTATTCATCCATTGATATAGTCATTACCTATGTAGTGATCCTCCATAACAGATTCGTAAAGGAGCTAGGTATAAAAAATCCGTTAACCTCTCCAATTACATCTTTATCCTTGACTTCCATTAGTTCTCAAGTGAACAATTAATTCATAACTTTTATGAATTTGCGCGCTAATCGTTCAGGTCCTGAACTAACAAACAAGAGAATCTTATGAACGGATTTCATTATATCAGGTTAGCATTCCCAACTATTCATTCAACTCATTCCCAAAATACAAGGTTTACGAAATGTAATAAATACAAAACCATACCGAGTAAATTAAAGAATAAATTAATATGATATAGGAGTCTGCTAAATATAATGAATTAAGATCATCACATATATGACCATCATTATGATAAAATTGATGTTCTTTATTTAACGGAAATTATTACAACTTTTCAATTTTATCTGGTCATGTCCAATATAATTTTATTATATAAAACACATTCATTTCTATGTCTCTACATAATATAGTCTGGATAGAACTATATCATTCATAAATGGAATGAACTGTATTTATGACTTTGGATTTGAAGATTCCCAACTTCAAATCATAGTCATGGACAAATTTTGATTATTACTCTTTAAATTTTATCCATGCATATATGCATGTAACATTTTACATACACATATATGTTTAATTTAAAGCTACATAAATAATCACGAAATTTTCATGAATTTTATAAAGCAAATCAAAATGCATACATGGAATAAAATAGAATCACAAATTTATTAATCAATCATGTTTCGAACATATTTGCTTGTCGGGCATACAAATCCCAACAAACTCCCACTTGCCCTAAAGCAAATAAGACATGTTTCTAATCCCCAATCCTTCTAAATGCCCCTCAAAAATCTTTGCAGGCAGCGTCTTGGTAAAAGGATCGGCTAGATTCTCTGCAGATGGAATCTTCAGAACAGCCACGTCTCCGCGTTGCACAATGTCCCTAATCACATGATATTTCCGCTCAATATGTTTTGATCTCTTGTGGCTTCTTGGTTCTTTGGAATTAGCCACTGCACCACTATTATCACAATAAAGTGACAATGACTTGTCCATATCTGGAACCACTTCCAGATCGGTAAAGAACTTTCGGAGCCAAACCGCTTCTTTGGCAGCTTCACAAGCAGCCACATATTCGGCTTCCATAGTTGAATCAGCAACACATGATTGTTTGATGCTTCTCCAAACTATAGCTCCCCCACCAAGAGTAAACACTGATCCAGATATCGACTTCGATCATCTGTATCTGATTGAAAATCAGAATCAGTATATCCAATCGGAATCAAATCCCTGCCAGAATAAACAAGCATATAGTTCCTCGTTCTCCGTAGATACTTGAGAATATGCTTAACTGCTACCCAATGATCTAATCCTGGATTTGACTGAAAACGACTAACTATTCCCATTGCATAGCATATATCAGGTCTTGTGCATAGCATAGCATACATCAAGCTCCTCACTGCCGACACATATAGAATCCGTCTCATATCTTCTTCCTTTTGGGGTGTCGAAGGACACTGCCTTTTAGAAAGAACAAATCCATGACGGGAAGGTAAGTTACCTTTCTTGGAGTTTTGCATTGAATATCTAACAAGCATCTTGTCAATATACAATGCCTGAGACAGAGCTAGCAGCGTTTTCTTGCGATCTATAATAAGACGGATCCCAAGAATATAACTTGCTTCTCCCAAATCTTTCATTTGGAATTGTTCAGCTAGCCAAGCCTTTACGTCTGATAATAGTTCTACATTATACCCAATAAGTAGAATATCATCAACATAAAGTATTAGAAAGACCACTCGCTTGTCCTTGATGAATTTATAAACGCAAGATTCATCAGGATTTTGGATAAAGCCATAAGATTTGATCGCCTCATCAAATCTCATGTTCCAAGATCTGGACGCTTGCTTAAGTCCATAGATAGACCTTTGCAACTTGCAAACCTTTTGCTTTTCGTCCTTGCTAATAAAACCTTCTGGTTGCTCCATATAGATAGTCTCTTCAAGATAGCCATTCAAAAAGGCTGTCTTGACATCCATCTGCCAAATTTCATAATCATAATGAGCAGCAATGGAAAGTAAGATTCGAATGGACTTCAGCATGGCTACTGGTGAAAAAGTTTCCTCATAGTTAACTCCTTCTTTTTGGTATAACCCTTTGCCACTAGCCTTGCTTTAAATGTCTCTACATTACCGTCCACTCCCCTCTTTCTTTTGTAGATCCATTTGCACCCTATAGGATTTACTCATTCAGGTAGATCTACAAGCTCCCAACTGAGTTGGAATACATGGATTCCATCTCAAGTTTCATAGCCTCAAGCCATTTCTCTTTGTCATGATCTTCCATTGCACATCTATATGTTAATGGGTCATCTTTTCCATCATCAGTGATAGCAACTTGCGCTTCACTATTTTGTCTATATCGAGAAGGTAGTCGTACTATCCTCCCACTACGACGAGGTGGTAAGATGTTCTGACTCGAAGATATGGTCTCCTTACTTTGTGGAACAACAATCCTAGCAGGTTGTTGACTGATCTCATCAGATTTTAATTCCTCCAAGACTATCTTGCTTTGAGGTTTGAAGTCTGTCATATAATTATTCTCAAGAAACGTGGCATTTGTCGACACAAACACCTTATTATCTCGAGGATTATAAAACACACCTCCCATTGTGCCTTTTGCATATCCTACAAAGAAACAAACTTGAGAACGCATTTCCAACTTTGTTGTCTTACCCATTAGCATGTATGTTGGGCACCCTCATATACGAAAGTGACTCAAACTGGGTTTGTGGCCACTCCATAACTCTAAAGGTGTTCTTGGTACTGACTTAGATGGAACCACATTCAAAATATAGGTTGCTGTTTGTATAGCATACCCCCAAAACGGTTTTGGAAGTGAAGAATAACTCAACATGGAACGAATCATGTCGAGTAAAGTTTGATTCCTCCTCTCAGCTACTCCATTTTGCTGAGGTGTACCAGGTGCAGTTAGTTGGGACAAAATCACATACTCTAATAGGTGATCTTTGAATTCATTATCAAGGTATTCACCTCCTCGATCTGATCGAAGGCACTTGATTGATTTACCTAATTGTTTTTCCGTTTCGATTTGGAATTCTTTAAACTTTCCAAAAGTTTCAGACTTATGTCTCATTAGGTAAACATAACCATATCTAGAGTAATCATCAACAAAGCTAACGAAGTACTCATAGCCACCTCTTTCTTGTGTAGACATAGGTCCACAAACATCTGAATGTATAAGCTTCAGTGGTTCTTGGGCCCTATTGCCTTTTGCAGAGAAATGTCTCTTTGTCATCTTACCTTCAAGACATGATTCACAGACTGGTAGAGTACCAACATTTAGTTCTCTTAAAGGACCATCATTTACAGGCCTATTTATCCTGTCAAGATTTATATGACCAAGTCTTAGGTGCCATAGATATGTGTTATCAGTGTGAGAAATCTTTTGTTTCTTTGTTTTTGGCAATGCAACTTTGAACATTTCAGCATTCAATAATGAATTAAAATTGGGCCTTATTACATAGAGCTCATTTTCAATAAAACCAGAACAAATATTCAAACAATTTCTTGAAATAACAACTGATTTATTATCAAAAGAAACTGAATAACATTGTTCATAAAGTCGAGAAACTGAAATGAGGTTTCTAGTAAACCCCGGTACGAAATAAACATTATTCAAAAATAAAAATTTATTGTTCTCAACATAAAGTTTTATTTGTCCAACTGCTGATGATGCTGAAACTAAAGCGACATTCCCAACTCTCAAAGTAAAGTCCCTATCAGAAAGTCTTGTGTAAGAATCAAGGTTCTGTAAGAAACAACAAATATGATTAGTCGCTCCTGAATCAATTATCCAGGGTGATAAATCATTTTCAACTAAACAAGATTCAGTAACAAGTAAATCTGATTTACCTTGATTATTGTTTGGCTTGTTTCTTTTGCTACTGCTTCCCGCTGTTTTCTCAGTTCCTGAACTCTTACCTTTATTCTTATTTCTCTTTCTTTTCTTTAAAGAAGAATTAGAGGTAGAAGGTTCAACAACATTTGCTTTTACCTTGTTCTCCACAGAAAAAGACTCAAAAGTTGTGAGTTCGACAAGTAATTGAGTCAAAGTATAACTCAAGTTACTCATAAAGTAATATCTTTTGAACTGGAGAAATTGTGGGCTAAGACTTTCCAAAATTAAGTCCACTTTTATGCCTTCATCTATAGTTGCACCGTTGATTTCAGCTTCATGAATCATACTAATCATCATTAGCACATGTTCACGAACACGGGTTCCAGCTTCCATTTTGCAGTTCAAGACTTTCCTGAATGCTTCATGTTTGGCTTGATCAGAGGGTTTGCCAAACATGCCCTGTAGAGACTCCATTATCTCATAAGCAGTCTCTGTCTTTTCGAACTTTGCTTTAAGCACATTGGACATAGTGGCAAGTAAATAACAACGAGCCTTGTCATTTCCTCGAACCCAATTCTCATAGGCATCTATAATGTTTTTGTTTGCATTCTCAGCAGGTTTGGGAGGACATTCCTCTATCAGGACAAACTTCAGGTTATCCAGCACAAGTATTATATTCATGTCATACTTCCACTTAGCAAAGTTATCACCAGTTAATTTTTCAGTAGCAAGCATTGATATGATTGGATTTGACATATTTCTGAAATCATAAAAAAAAATATTCTAAATTATTCCATGCATAAAATTCAAAATAAATTCGACATAATAATCATGATGCATGATGCATATGCAAAACACTAAAATATATATGCACTACTATAGCCTCGAAAAATTTAATAAGCATATTATTTTGCCTTAGGGTCGATCATAACACCTTATTAAAATAAAGACAAACTCAATTAATAAATTTAACTCAAAATATCTCATATTTTAAAAATTTATTAATAACCGATTTTTGGTCTAAATATAATTAACGCTTTTAACTATATTTATATGAGTGTAACCCACCGTTTTGGATCCTAAAATTTAACTCATAATAACCACCTTAGGGTAAGTTAATTATGAAATACATTTTATAAATCTTATCATAAGAAGTACAACCTTGATATTAACCTAACCAAACACTTTCCTTAGGGAGGATGAAACTAAAGTCATCACGAAGCCCCACTTAGATTTCATGATGTTGCACTAACGGTGGAGACCAAAGGATGTTTTGACAAACTACCCGCTCCCACTCATTATTTTAAGTTTAGTGATTTTATATGTAAAACATCTAATGTTTTGAAAACTTAGTGGAAAAAGACCATGAAATCAATATTAAAGGTCTTTAATTACCAATATAATTGTTTCATAATAAAATTACCCGCTTTACTAATAAAACTTAAATTCATTATGAAACATCTAAGTTATTCATGATAAACAATTTACTATAAATACTTAGAACTAAATTTTGTGACATTACAAATTTTAACGATTTAAAATTAATTTACAAATTTTATTTAATCGATTAATCGATAAAATTCTAAAATAGTTTTTAATCAAATTATAAACTATTTACAATCATAAATAAATTTATGAAACTGCACATGTATGTAGAGCATGTTATAATGCAAGAGTAGGCATTGTGCTAATTCTATATGTCATTTAAAATATGCATGAGAATAAACATTTTATAATTCACACAAAATAAATAAATTGGATATTAACCGGGTTGACAATTTGGGTATTTCTAAAATTACAACCAAAAAAAATAAAATTACATTAATTTCAAATCTGGAAAAAAATATAATAATATTTCCAAGTGACTTTCACCAAAAAAAAAAA
>SKCR01048181.1:0-40790 GCA_019454045.1 Zanthoxylum bungeanum
TTCGATCAGACAGTTCCACTCCTTATCCAGCTCAGTAACATTTGTTGCAGCTAGAATGACAACGTTTTGACACTTGATCTACAAGAACGATCATCAAATTATTAGTAATTCTGACTAACACTTGATAAAAATGTAGCTACCTATGTATAGTGATAGTCAAGATGAAAGAATGAAAAACTTGTCAATATTTTGTCAGTTAATGCATCATTCTGGTGTGGAAGCTTTAATTGATTATTGACCTATTAAAATTGAGAAACATTTTCATCATGAGCATGTTCCAAAATACATACCAAAGGTAGGAGTAGCTTGTCGTGATGCAACAGTTCGGTGATACCTTCAGGCAACAGAGCCATCTGAAGAAGAAATCCAAGAATGAGATCAAATTCAAGATGCAAAAACTCAAATACTTCCATTTAAAAAATAAAAAGTCAAAGTTGATGGATTTTCATGTATAGGTAAGCCAAAGAAAATAGGAGATAGATGAAAATGAGAAGCAACAACTAACAGCAGTGGGAAGAATGTAATCTCTCTCTCATAACGATCATAAAGTATGCCCCTAAAAACCCAAGACTGGGACATAAAACTATCCCCAGGACCCCAACTAAAACCAAGGAACTGACCTCGTCAAATGCCCTTAATTAAGCAAAAATAAGGCATCAGTTAACCTGGCAAACAATCATTTCATTCACCAAACTATAGACATGACAGGTCACAGGAGGGCTGGATCTTGGCTCAGATGTTTAAGTAGGAGGGATTTGAGGAGTTTGACTGTTTGAATCATTCTTGTGTTAAAAGGGAAAATAATAAAAGGACAAAAAAGGAACAGACAAGTTTACAAAGCACCATTGAAACAGTTCATAAATATTGAACGCATAAAACTTTTCAAAAGTATATAGTGAAAGAAATTTGTACTCATTTGTAATAAAATGTACCATGCTAACACCAGGGTTTGAGTTGAGAGGTAAAAGACCATTGAATTCTCCTTGGTACCACCTAACAAGTGTTCAAAACGAGCCGCCTAGGCGGCGCATTTTCGTTAATCAGAAGGTGGCCGCGCTGATTACCACCTAATCAGCGGTGGTAGTCGCGCGGCTGGCCAATCGGCGTGAAATGGGCGCCTAAGCGCCGATTTTGACGCTAATCGACCGATTAGGGCCACCTTTTTTTTGTAATCCCAAGTGTGTTGTTAGAGGCGCTGTGAGGCGCGCCTCGATGCGAGGGGCGCAAGAGGCGATGGCGTGTGCGCATCCACGGAGTTGAGGCGAGTCGATTCCAGTGAGGCGCGGCGAGGCGGATTGAGGCGCATGAGGCGCGATGATGCGAGAAGCCCTGTGATGTGTGCGCCTCATGGGGAAAAAATCAGTATTTAAGATTTGAAATTGGAAACCCTAATTTCGTTCTCTGCCTCTGCGACTGCGACTTCCTTCTTCTCTTCTTCAGTTTCTATCTCCAGCTATTGCCACCGACGACCACTACCGCCGACGACGTGACCGACGACAATTCCTCCACCGGCGACGACCCAAGGTATCTCTTCAACTGCGAACTGCGATTCCACTTTCCAGTTTATTCTTTTATGTTCTGATTGTTCTCTGTTTTTTTTTGTCCCAATTTCTTCACTTTTCTTCTTTGTATAATTGTTTTCCTTCTTCTTCTAATTGTTCTCTGCCTTAACTTCTAATCTGTTCCTTTTTTCTATTCTGTTCTTTGTTTTTTTTCCCCATCAGGCCATCAACATCCTGTTTGAATTATTATTATACTTAGTATCACAAACAATACCCCAAAGATGATATTCTTCTAATTGTTCTCTGCCTTAACTTCTAATCTGTTCCTTTTCATTAAAGTGATTTCTTTCGTAAATTGTAAATTAGTGATTAATTTGCTTTTGCCGAAATGAAATTAGGACTTGTAGCCGTTCGTTCTTGATTTTTTTTTATAAAATTAAACATGTAATTGTTTAGTAGTTGATTGAATATTTATTGTTCGTACAGAATGGAATCTGGAGGCTCATGCAAAAGTAGAAAAACCGATCCCGCTTGGAAATATTCGCAGATGATTGATCCTTCGAATAGGAACGATTTGAAGTGTAATTTTTGCGAAAAATTGGTGAAAGGGGGGGTCAATAGGATGAAACAACATCTTGTTGGAGGTTATAGAAATGTGACCAAATGTGTTAGATGTCCTCCTCATGTTAGTGAGGAGATTAGAGATTATTTTCTTAAAAAATCTCAAGATAAGGAAGAAAGTACTATGAATCTGAATCCACATTTTGATGATATGGTACTTATGATGATGGTGATGATGAGATTGCGTCTCTAACTCGAAAGAAGCCAAAACAAAAGGGGACCAATGCATTTGTATTTTACTCCTGATGCTGAGAAGGTTGTCAAGGATCGGAAAGAGGGAAAGTTGAAGCAATTGGCAATAAATGAATCATGTAAAAAAGAGTTGAGGAATAGAGCGTGTAGAGACCTAGCTAGATGGTTCTATGATGCTGGGATACCATTTAATGCAGTTAAATTGGATAGTTTTGCAGCAGCAATTGAATCAGTTGGGCAATTTGGGCCTGGTATGAAACCACCTAACTATCATGAGGTCCGAGTTCCATTGTTGGCAAATGAAGTTCATAACACCAAAGAATTGATGAATGTACATAAAGAAGAATGGGCAAAATATGGATGTTCAATTATATCGGATGGATGGCGTGATTCAGTGGTTAATAAGGATATTATAATTTTTTTAGTCAATTCTCCGAGGGGTTCTGTGTTTATCAAATCCATTGATGCTTCAAACCTTGTGAAAACTGGAGACACTTTGTATAAGATGCTTGATGAAATTGTTGAAGAAATTGGAGAACAAAATGTTGTACAAGTAGTGACCGATAATGCATCAAATTATGTAGCAGCAGGTATTATTTGATAAATATATACAGATTGATTTATTTATTGTTGATATAGTAATAGTATACTAACATAGTGCAATGAAATATGAATTTTGTAGGGAGACTGTTGGAAGCAAAGAGACGACATTTGTATTGGTCACCATGTACTGCTCATTGTCTTGATTTGATACTTGAAGATATTGGGAAGATCCGTTTAATACATGGGACATTGAAAAAGGCCGTGTCTGTGACCGGTTATATTTATAGTCGAACGAGTGTGGTAAATATAATGAGAAAATTTACAGATAAAGAATTGCTTAGGCCTGCAGTGACCAGATTTGCTACTGCCTATATCACACTTCGGTCCATTCATGGCCAACAAAATAATTTGAGAAAGATGTTCACTTCAGATGAATGGCATAGTAGTAAATGGTCTAAGGAGGAAGGAGGGAAAAGAGCAGCACAAATCGTGTTGATGCCAAACTTTTGGAAGAATATTGTGTATATTCTAAAATTATCTGGCCCTCTTGTTAGTGTACTTCGAATGGTTGATGGTGAGAGCCTCATATAGGTTATATTTATGAGGCTATGGATAGGGCCAAAGAAACTATTGCCAAGTCTTTTAATGGGAGAGAAGAAAAATATGCTTCTGTTTTCGCCATCATTGATCAAAGGTGGAATTGCCAACTTCATCGGCCTTTGCATGCAGCTGGATATTACTTGAACCCTGAATTTTTCTATTCAAATCCAAACATTGATTCAGATGAAGAAGTCGTGCAAGGTTTGTATGATTGCATTGGGAGGCTTGTACCCGATATTGATGTACAAGACAAGATTGATAATGAGTTGCCAAAATATAGAATTGCTCACGGTACGCTAGGGGGACCTATTGCAATCAGACAAAGGAACAAGAAATCTCCTGGTAAATTATTTAATAACAATAATTTTTAAATTATATTATGTAAAAATATTTTATTAATTTCATATTCTTTGTATTAATAGCTGAGTGGTGGACGTCATATGGAGCTTCCACTCCAAATTTACAGAAATTTGCCATAAAAGTCTTGAGTCTAACATGCAGTGCCACGGGTTGTGAAAGGAATTGGAGTGTATTTCAGCAGGTAATTTTTGAACTAATGAAATTTTTGTAAATTGTAAATAAAATATAATTTCATGTAAACTTATAATTATTTATTTCTTGCTTTGATAGCTTCATAACAAAATGAGAAATAGGCTTGCTCAACAGCGTTTGAATGATTTGGTTTTTGTGAAATATAATCGAGCATTGAGACGGCGTTATGATATGCGAGATACTCTTAATCCAATCTTATTGGACGATATTGATGATTGCAACGAATGGTTGACTGGGAGATTAGATGGTGATTCTGATATGGATGATGATTTGGTTTTTGATAATGAACCTTTGACATGGGGTCAAGTTGCTACAGCTGCTGGAGTATATGAGCCAACCCATCATACTAGATCAAAAATGAGTGGAAAATCAAGTACTTCTAAAGCAACAGCTCACTTGAGGTTAATCAATGAAAATAATGACTTAGAAGATACAGATGAAGAGGAGATAGATCGTGAAGAAGATTTGAGCGATGGAGAAGAAGATGATGCATTACTCATGGATGATGATGATTTTGCTCTTGATTAGATGATTTTTAATGCTACTTGTTTTTCATTTTCATGAACTTGAACTATGCATATTTTGTTAAGAATATGATGATGGTGTTTCTTTTGACTAAATACTTTACAATTATCCTTTTTTTTCTTGAATTTGATGTTTTTTAATTATGCATATTATCAAGTATTATGAATATGATGAGTATATTTAATATAAAAGTAGACTATATATGAAAAAATTACTATCTACTTATTATTTTTTTACATTTACAAGTAAATGATGCATATATTACAAATTTAAAATTATTATTAATAGATGTGCGCCTCGTGTCTGTGATGCCCGCGCCTCTCGCCCTGCGCCTCGCGCCTCGCTTTTCTGGTTCTGATCGCCTCGGTGCGCCTCTCTCCTTTAACAACCCTGACTCCCACCCAAAACGTCGTCGTTTTGGGGCTGTAAAAAAAAAAAAAAAAAACTTCTGCACTTCAGCCCTCTCTCTCTCGTACGACACAAGCTCCTCTCTCTCACACAGGAACAGCTGCACAATTCTCTCTCTCATGTAACACAGCTCAAGGTACTAACTTTCATTTTAAATTCGACCCATAACAAACCCTAGATTCAATTGTTATTTGACCTAAAACTCTAGTTCCAATTACCAACTTTCATTTTAAATTTGAGGGTTTGTGAATGTTAATAGATTAATGTTTTAAATTTTAGATTAATGTTTATGATATAAAATTATTCTTTGACCTAAAATAAAACCCTAGATTAATTTTTAGAATTTTAGGGTTTATGATACAAAATTATTTAGTTAACTGTTAATAAAACCCTAGATTAATCACTTAATTAATCTGTATGTTGTTCATTCTTAAGACATGGCTTCTTCGTCTGCGGCCTCTAATTCAGAGTGTAGTCCCGCTCTTAAACGGAACTACTCAAATGATGTTGGATGGGAGTATGGGGCTTTAATAGGTCCGAATAACTTTGATAAAGTTAAATGCAAGTGATGTGGTAAAACTTTTTCCGAAGGAGTTTATAGAATGAAAGAACTTATTAGGCGTATATCGGGGAATGTTGCAAAATGTCCAAAGTCCAATAAAGAGGATTAGGAGAAGTGTAGACAAGACATTTTAGAGGCAAGGAATTAAAAAAGAAAAAGAAAAGAAAAGGGAAGTGCAGACAAGCCATTTTATTATAAGGATACAAACACTGAATATGATGTGAATGTAATGGATAGGGTATTTACAGTTGTGGAGGCTTTCATTCCCAATGACATTAATATGCAAAGTAAGGTGATAAATGAGGAGTTAGCTTCGTACAAGACAAAAGACGAAGCTTTTGGTAGGGAAGTGGCGGCAAAAACATGTCGGGTATTTATTGATGTTTTTAATCCAAGTAAAACAAAGTAATCATTTGAATTATTTAGCATATTATATAAGATTTAGTATATTTCATTTAAATAATTTATGTTAATTTGTAGTTTCATGGTGGCGTTCATATGGACATCATACATCTAACTTGTTAAAAACGACAAAAATGATACTTTCATTAACCACTATTTCATCCGAGTGCGAACGAAATTGGAGCACTTTTGAGGGGTAAATATTTAATATTAGTTAAATATTTGATTATTTTGTTTTTTAATTGTTAATATTAATTTATTTATTTAAATTATTTGTGTAGATTCACACGAAGAGAATGAATAGACTAGATGTGAATCGATTAAACAATATAGTCTTTGTTTCCTTTAATGCCAAGTTGAAGAACAAACACAAAAGGGAGAAGGATATGAAATTGGATGTACTACTCGCAAAAGATGCTAGGAAGGCACAAGGATGGATTGTAGAGGGTGGTGAATCTGGTGATGATGAAGAAGTAGAGCCTCGTTCGGGGCTTACTTGGAGGATGGTTAGAGAAGCATCTGGGGCAAATGAAATGTTACAACCTCGGAAAAACACTAGGAATGTTGAATATAGAGAACTTGATGAAGAAGATTTTGATTCTGATAATGAGAATGATAATGAGTTTGACTCAGATGAAGAAGAATTAGAGGATGATTAGAAAAGATTTAAAAACTTTAACTTTGTTTTATTATTTTTTTTTTTTTGGATTTTGAGTTTAGCCTTAATTCTTGACTGAATTAAAGGATGTTTGATGGATTGACTTTGGATTTTGATGTTTGATTGAGTTTGAATTTTATATTTTATTACATTTTGATTGAATTTATATGATTTGGATTATTTATGATGCTGGAAAATATTAGGTTTTAACTGTTTGCCGACTAATTGCCTAGGCCCCGCCTAGGCGCTAGGCACTGGGTCACAGCCCGACTACTGCCTAGCGCGTTTTAGAACACTGCACTAACTGAGATATTTGTAACCGAAAGTCTCCTAAATATCAAGGTTGTAGGGCCAGGTTGTAATCCCCATTTAGAACATGGTGAACTCAGAAAGATCGGAGGATTTTGGTATAAAAAGGGGGGGAGAGAGAGATAGAGATGTACCGAGCAAGAAAATATATCAGTTTGGAAATATTCAATTCCTGACATTACCTCATTTCGGTCACCACTGCAGTGATCACCAATAAGTTGCCTTAGATATTCTTCAAATTCTTCATCAGGAGCCTAGAATTAAAGACCAACCGTTCAAAATTTCTTATTCAAGAACGCCAAATTATCAATGAATCCGGTAATTTTTGCAACAAAACTAGAAAATTTGAAGCATTTGGCAGAATATTAAATAAGCATAGTAATCATAAAAAATGCACTGCAAAAAAGAAAAACTCACCAAGCGAACCCCAAAAGCCTTTGCAACACCAGCTAATGTAACATCTGAGTGCAGTGGGCCTACTCCTCCATACATAAATACCTACAAGTATCAGGCATATTATGGACCAACTTAGGAAACGAAACGACAATAAAATCATCAAAATATCAAGTTAACAAAACAGAAAGTCAAAATTTTACCATATCATTTGATGATTTTTGTCTTTCAACCTCTTCAGCCACAGAATCTATCTGCTCCAAAACAAAGTCAGAAAAGATAAAATTGTACGAGATTAAAAGTGCAAATGTGGAGCTGCAGATGTAACTCGACATGCAGAATCAATAAACATTGATTAATACCCATGTGCAGATCATTACTAAAATTAATAATTTAGGGTCCTACCTTTATGTTCATTACATACAGAAACACCATTAAAGAAATTAATTTTAAAAAACTATTGCATTTACCAAGATAATTTTCACAGATAGCAACTCACATCATTCCGGAGAACACTAGATTGTGATACTGACCAACCGACAGAATGCATCTTTTTGCATAATGAAGGTCCCAATTGATCCTCAATGGTGCCGAACCTGAGCTATGGAACATATAACAAATACTACAAACATCAGAAGCAGCCAATAGGCAGAAATAAGGAAACAAAGGAGGGGTACAATACACTGGCAAGCTCTATGCTAGTGAGGTGATCCCACAAATATAAAGCACAGTGATTTATATATGTTAGGAAAACATCAATTCAGGCATTGATATTAAGCACATATTGCAAATAATTTTAGAAAGGTATTGAAAGATCGACCTGAAACGAAAAGAAGGGTCTGTCTATTTTATTTAGTTATTCAGTTAACAAATGATTCGTTATTGAAGCAGACAGCAACAATAATTTCAGTATCGTAGCAACTGAATTTTTTTTTGCAGAAACACAAAAACCCAATTTGATCAAGTGTTGTGAAGTTATACGTTGTAAAGCAAAATAGAAGCATACGGAAAAATAGAAAGATGAGAGAAAGAGAGAAAGAACTCCTTACCAATTTCGATTCATTTCAATATGAACAAAACAGTACAAAACACACACAGACCAAGCATATCAAAGTAAAAAAATGATTTTATTTATTTCGTTACTTTTTCATATAAAATACCATTGTTCTAAAAAAACGGCCTAGACGCTGTCTAGGAGCTAGGTGGTGCCTAACCATTCCGATTTATCGAAAAATGATGAGATAGGCGGAGCTGCTCAAAAAACGCAGATCTACAACAAACAGCAGTTCCGATCAGCACGTGAGTGGCAGCGTTGGAATAGCCGGCAGGTTTTGAGCTTGATGGACCGACGCGTGTAGCAAACGGCCACCGGTGGCAGTGGCACATGGACCACACACGCAGTTGACCTCCGTCAGAGACGCCGCTGACAGCGGCCTGAATTTCTCAATTTTTGCTTGTATGCCTAATTTCAAATCCTAAACCTAATTGGCCACAATTTGTCAAATCCTAAACTTAATTGAGCTCAATTTGTTAAATCCTAAACTTAATTGAGCTCAATTTGTTAAATCCTAAATTTAATTAATATAAATTGTCATAATCTAACCCTATTTGACCTTGCGTTTTTTAGAAATTGGAAAAAATACAACTGAAATCAAGAGAAAGACTTCAAGGTTGAAAGCATCTGATTGTGTTGGAAGTCAATCAAAGCATGAAAAGAATTAAAATTTTGAAATCATGGTCCAAACAAGTCAAATTAATTGATTAACTGAGTACAAACCAGCCAAGAGATGCTTTTAATATACCAAGTAATGCCAACAAGGGACTTACAGAATCTCATCACCAACAGCAATGGCTGAGGCTTTCAGTAAGCTGTTTTTATGTGAATCTACATGGTCCAGGCCATTAGCAACTGCTGTCCCACAAACTGGAGGAGAAACCTTTTTAACTCTCCCTGCTCTCTCCAATCTTCCGTCAGAAAGCATGTATGCCGGTTTAAATTTCTCTTTGTTATTAGATGAGTCGCTGATGCACAATAATGAATTTGGAATAGTGTCGTGTATGCTTCCTATTGAAGTATAGCTGCAAAACAATGATAATAATCAAATAAAATCTTTCTAATTGAATAAAAGTAGAAACTCAGTTTGAATTTATATAAACAAGTGTGATTTGCATCAGGAACAGGAAACAAGTAAACCTAAGGAGATGGCCTAAACCTACAAAACATAGCAATAAATATTAATATTAGAAGCCACTTAGAAAAATCATTACCCATGATCATAAAGACTGCAGTACTGGACCTTGCAAGTTAAGACGAAGGCCCACACATCTCTGTCAATGAAACATTGAAAAGTTAAAACCTTGAAATTCACCCAAGTAAATTGAGTGAAAAAGGGTAACAACCTCAAACTGCACAACTATGACCATTAGCATCCACGGAAAGAATTACAAATGCACAACTATGACCATTAGCATCCACGGAAAGAATTAAAGATGATGACTATGTAAGTGAAAAAGGGTAACAACCTCAAACTGCACAACTATGACCATTAGCATCCACGGAAAGAATTACAATTGATGACTACGTAGTCTAACCAACAGTGATATTGGTTTTCCAAAATAGCATTTGTAATTCATCAAACAATTGTCTTCGCAATGACGTGTTTCCTCAATATGGTAACAAACTCGCAACACATAATACTAGACGAAGCTTTTCTGTGGTAACTTAATCGTGCAAATGCTTAGGTTGGTGCGCTTGGAAATTCCTTCAAAGAGTTTTTCTATAACTATTTTTGGAAATTGAAAATAGTGTTTCAACTAATATAAACATGTTTGGTAGCAGTCAGTGTTTTAAAACGCGCTAGGCACTAGTCGGGTGGCGACTCAGCGTCTAGGGCCTAGGCAATTAGTCGGCAAGCAGTTAAAACCTAAAATTTTCCAACATCATAAATAATTCAAAACATATAAATTCAACCAAAATGTAATAAAATATAAAATCCAAACTCAATCCACCATATCAAACATTAAAATCCAAAGTCAATCCATCAAACATTCTTTAATTAAGTCCATAATTAGAGGCCAAACTCAAAATCCAAAAAACAAATAATAATCAAAGTTATTAACTAATTAAGTAACTACTAATATTTAATTAGTTTTTAACTATTAACAATCAAAAACACTCAAATTTAAAATTAAAGTGAGTAATTAGATTTAGGATTTTAGGTCAAATTAACAAAATAGGGTTGTAGTTAATTAGTTATAATTATTTCTATAAATTAATCATTATTATCATATTTTATTTTTGTTGATAAATCAAAAAAAAAAAGCTTACCTAAAAGGGGAAAATGCGTGAGAGACAGAGGGAGAGAGCGACAGAGAGCTTTATGTGAGAAGAAAGAGAGTTGATCGCTCCAAAAAAAATTTATATAGACCCCCAAAATGCAGCGTTTTGGGGGTTTATTTCGATCCCCAATATGTTGCGTTTTGGGGTATCATTAAACCCCTACAACGCATGGGGTTTAATAAATAATAATACCCCCAAAACACAGCGTTTTGGGGGTCGGGACGTTTTAGAGGGTTCAAAATCCTCCAAAACGTCGTCGTTTTGGGCAATTAAAAAAAATAAAAGGGGGGCTGCCGCGCATGGCAGCTCTACACGGCCGAGTAGCGAGGAAATCAACGTCTAGGTGTCGATTTCATGCTGACTTCTCGACCGCACGATTACCACCGCCGATTAGGTGGTAATGGCGATGGCACTGGGCCGATTAGCGAAAACCCGCCGCCTAGGCGGCGCATTTTCGAACACCGGTAGCAGTTGTTGAAAATAGGAAGAGCATGACATTGAAACCAATTTTTTGTTATCAGAAACACATTGTTGATGCATTTCTTCTATAGTGAAAAAGTTTCTATGAAATGCAAGTTGCAACACCCTATAGTAACTCGATAAACGAGATGATGACAGGTGTATTTTCGTATTTTCATGAGTATCCACTACCAAATAAAAGTATTCATTAGCAAACAAAAGCAGACACAAAGTAGTGACGTATTTCTTGGGTTTCCTCAAAGGCTGTTCATGATGCTCAACTAACAGGAGTACCGATTTTGGAGGATTAAAGAACGAAATAATCAACCTTCAGATAGTTGTTATAAACTTGATTTAAAACCAATGAAATCAACAACCTTATAGATGATCGACAAACCTGTAAGACCAATCCAAGATAGGATTCACTCTCATGAAAGGAGGCCATCCAGGTGAACTTGGGGAGAACTGTTCTTGACCAACCTACAAATTGAAGATGATCTACTGAATGTGAAGTGATCAACCAAAGTCATAATTTTGTTACCCACAGAGTAAAGCATGACAAATACCGCAGTAGGATCACCAATTCGCACTCCAAGGAAAATAGCTCTGATTGGTTTAGCCTTTAGTAAAGCTTCCAAACCAGACTTGAAATCTGAGCGAATGATATCCAATTGCAAACCATATCTGCTCATATTAGGCAATCTGATTATTTTCTGTATGGTAGGCTTCAGAGTCAAAAACGCTTATGACGTTGCCAAAATCCTTTCATAATACATTTTTATTTTTATTTTTATTTTTTTGGAGGGTGAGAACAGAAAATGCAATAAAGCTGTGGGGCAGGGTGGGGTGGGGAACACGTAAAAAAGAAGAAAAATACTTCTCTTACTTGGTGGCTGTATCATACGTAAATGAGTTGATTTCAGGAAAAGCTGAATTGCTCTCAAAATATATTGTCCGAATTGGAAAGCTAGTCAGACTCCCATTAGAACAACTCTGTTCCCCTCTATGCAAAAAATTGCCAGCCCTAAGTAGATGCAGCAAAACCTAAACATCAAAAACATGATCAATGTCAGTGAGACAAGAGAAACCTAAGACTATGCCCCAAAAAAAGGCCAGTGTATATACTTACAGTTGAATCTTTTCCACCATTGAAACTGAAAGCAACCTCTTCAATGCTGTTGAGATATCAAATTCAGTACTTTCAAGCATGAGTATCCTTACTTGTTAGTTGTTACCAGAATAATTAACATCTTAGAGCACTTAATATTCACATTCAGTTACTTGTGGTGAACACAATACAGACATAATTGCTAATATAACTGGTAAAAGAACATATTATTTGCCACAAGTTTTCATTTCTGAAGAACTGATAGTCATAGTGTAGGAAACTCAGACTTAAATAATTCCTTGTGATCAATGCAAGGACTAAAAGGGCTTCCACCCCCAGTCTATCCTAAAAGCGACAGCAACATGCTAAAGCAACCTGTAAGATACAAGTTTGGTTTCCTTAGACCAGTGAGTGATAGATACTGTTAAGATCAAGACTATCCAAACTTCAAAATCAACAACCACATTACAACCAGGCTCATATTTGGACAAAAGGATCGGGAGTCGAACCCAAGTGACATACACAGGTACTATATGGAGTTAAAAGACACAATTATAACAGGTTCTCTCTCTATTATCCAATCAATACACAGAGAAGAGGAAGATGGAAAATTCCAAAAAGCCGTGAAAACTCAGGAAAACTTGAATCCGTATGAGAATCATTGAAAGGCAACCCCATTATTGATATTAGGCCAATATACAAAGAAATGGAGATGGGTGCAGGCTACAACCGGTTTTCTCAAAATCAAAACAAATAAAACACAATATTAAGAATTACATGCTTTTTCCTTCATATTTCTAGGGAACCAAAAAAACTCATAACCCATTGATTGATTATATAAAACTGCAAAATTCATAATAACGAAATATACAAAGAAGAAAAACTCACGAGTATAAAGCAAGAGCTCTTTGTATAACATTTATGGCGTTGTTGTACTTGGTCTTAAGTCTTCGATCATCACTTTCTCTAATTGCTTTATCTATCTCCATCTAACTTGACACATAAAAATCTCACAAGTCAATATTCAACATGAGATGAAAAGCAAATGGGGTATCGTAAATTCAGTCAAATTCGCAACCTTTGTATAAAACTAAACAAAAATAATCATATAGATCGGATATTTTGCAAAGCAAAGCAAATAGGTAAACTGAAATATTACCTTTGAATGGACCAACTATAGTTGACTCCCCGGTTCAGAATAAGAAGCAATGATTTGAACGAACACAAAGCTCAAACAAATCTCTTTTTCTTTCTGCAATGAATGGATCTATTGGATTTCTGGTCGGAAATAACAAGCGAACCAAAAAAAAAAAAAAAAAAAGGAGAGAGAATTGCTTTGCTGCGTCAACGAAATGATGTGTTCTTAATGCCACAGTTTCTTTATCCAAAGAAATCAACAAAAATGATGCATTATTTTATTAATATTTTATTTTATTATGATTTGCATTTTTACACAAAAGAACAAAAACCGTGGCATGTATTCCAGCATTACGCAATAATAATAATAATAATAATAATATTCCCATGATTCTTGGAATATAAACTATATTAGGGTGTGGATATTTCACCTTGAATTTTTAACTTAGGAATTTCGGTGTTTCAAAATATTTTTACTTTAGTTATTTTTTTTATTTATAAGTAAAAGTTATCAAATTATAATTAAAATATAAATCTTAACTATATTTTATTATTAAAATACGTGTAATCATAACATTGGTCAAACTCTTTAACTTAAATCTACATATTAAAATATAACTACTTATTTAAGGTCAACTTAAAGTTAAGTAATATTATTGATGTCAATTCAAAAATTTAAGTTAAAATAAGTTCACCAACTAAATTATTACTTTATAGTTTTAACTTTAACAATCAAAATATGAGGTGAATTTCAATGATTTTTCTATTATATTATTATCTAAAGATCTACTTTAAAAGATTTATGTGGGATGAATATATGGATGATGTGATACGTTTGTCCATTAATAATTTGATAAATATATATTAAATTTGAAATTAATCAATAATAATAAAAAGATAAAATTATTGATTAATAATAAAATAAAGATAAAATTATTGATTAATATGTATCATATTTTCATTGGATGAACTCCTAGGAACTATTCTCATAAAAAATTTCCAAATCTACTCTTGAAAAATTGACCTGTTATCTCCAATTATGAACATCAACTAATTATACTTTTTAACACAATTCCTAATTTTTGTCACATCCCGAATAACTAATGATACTTTTTAACACAATTCATAATTTTTATCACATCCATAAAAATCTAAGATGTGACCAGCAGGAGATGGTAATACCAACTACCTGAGTCTCTAACGTGTACATGTATAATATGTTATAATTCATATCGTACTAGCTAACTTGGTTACATGCATAGCTACCATACTAAATATGTTCATGCATATATGCATAATCTTATCTGCTCTATTCCTGCACAGAGCTAACTTGACTGACTTGACATGAACTGATTTCCTTACTTGTTCTTGAGTTACTCAACATGCACCATATTACTTAATTTCTATTATGATATCTAACGTGACAGGTGCTATTTCCTGATTTCTGCTATTCATGCATCCACCATAACATGCATATTGATTCTAACTACAGTTGCTCTAACTTGATTATCATACTACGTAATTTATAACTGAATCACACCTGGCATAACATGAACTACACTTGACGTGTACTTACGTTACACATCCATGCTACCATCTCATAAATCTGATATAAACTGTAACACCCCGTCAGAGGAAGGACACTACCTGCAGGGGACAGAAATAACCTATCTCTCTGAGCCTCAAACCGACAAGAAACAGACATGTCTAATTCTAACATTTAGACAACATGTATTACACATAACATACAAAAGAACCACCGGTCCACCCAAAGCACATCAAAACATAATAGTTAAGGGTTCATGCCCACAATTACATACATAACTCTGCACTTTCGTTTACATACATACAACACGAACTCCGCAAGATACTATATATAATTAGAGGGTACATACTTTAATACACAAATACCATCCCCATGATATTAGACTGAGTGACTGCAACTCGGGTGATCCCTCGTCCCGAGCTTAAGCATCCATAATTTGGTGGCTGACCGATCTGATTGCCAACCTGCAAAACTAGCAAACTGATGTGGTGTGCACACATCACGATAAGCAAGTAAGTAATTCAAATTTAGTGTAAATAATCACATTTATATATATAGTTGTTTGTCAACAAAAAAAAAATAATTAAACCTCATATGGTTCCTTATCCACGTTAAACATAATATCTTTCATAAAATTTCATGCTTATTCCGATGAATCCGATCTAAAAACTGAGTTCATAAGCTTCCTTGATACAAATCCAAAACTTTGAACAAAAATATAATATCTCAAAATGTTTGAAATATCATCAAATCGGATAGTTAAAAGAATTTTGTTCTTTAAAAAAAAATCAAATCAAGCATTAAGTCCTTATTACGAAATATCTTTCAAACGGTTAACATTTTAGTTACATACATACTCAGCACATACCTGATACGAACTAGGAATTTTATACTCAAACTTCTTCGAAATGCTAAAACCTTGAGTTACATATACACATATGCTCAGATACACATTCATAAATATATTTCATACAGGTTTACAAACCTTCTTCCCAACAAACATGCCAAAACTTTCAAGCAAACGACGATCTTTATGGAGTCTCTAAATAGCTAGTAAGGTTTCTTTCAATGATTTAGAAAAGGGTTTTCAAATGCAAGTTCCTTGAGGGTTCAATTCGATCTTGAAATGAATTTTGTTCCTATAAAATCGTGATTCAAGGTTGTTGGAGTTCGCTAATTTACGTGAGGTTGCCTAGAAATTCAATCCTACAGAGGTTTTCATCAGTTGATATCGAGAGTTCAGGGTTTTAAGGTCAGATTTTTCTATCTTTTATTGTTCTTTGTTTCGATTTTTTGGTGTCTTTGTTTTTGTTTTTTATTTCTTTTCGGTTTTTGGGTCATTGTTTCTTGCTTAAGTTTCAGTTTTTGGTCAGTTTTATTGCTTTGATTTCAGTTATTGTCTGGTTTTAGTAGAGTTTTGTTAAATCTTAATTGTTGGATTATGTTTTGCACAATTCTTGAATTCAAGATTCAGTTTCTTGATGTCTCGTTGTTTCGGTTTTGGGTCTTTATTCTTGTTTTAGTTTCGACCTCTAGGCTTTTTGAGTCTTTAGTTTCGATCATATATAAAAAATTAATTTATATACCAAAGTGACCAGTTCGGATTCGAGGACGAAACCTTTCAAGGAAATGGGGAATGATACAATCCAAGATGGACTTCTTTTCACCTGCCATGCTTGGGCCATTTATAAGAACAAATAGAATCATTATTCTTGCATATAATTGAGACTATGGAAGATGGAGGCCTAGCACATCTAAATATGTGTGAGAGGGGATTCTCTCTTAGTTATTGTCTAAACCATTATTAAGACTTGTCAGTAATAGACGATCTTTGTAGCGTCTCTAAATAGCTAGCAAGGTTTATTTCAACAATTCAGAAAAGAGTTTTCAAGGACAGGTTCCTTGAGGGTTCATTCTGATCTTGGAAAGGATGTTGTTCCTACAAAATTATGATTCAAAGTTCTTGGGGTTCATTCAATTACATGAGGTTGTCTAAAAAATGACATTCAAACTTTAAAGCATATATCCTGTAGCTAGTCCCTACCTCAAACTTTAAAGCATATATCCTGTTGCCACCTCTCAAATGTGCATTGAAGCTTCTATATTCTTCCCTCCCCACAAGTATGATGATTTGATGGTTACCAAAAGGATACCCTGCCATAATAATATGACTGATTTAGGCATTGTGCTGTATCTGGGTCATCACGACCAAAATGATCATAAGCTGCAATGGCCTCCTCTCTTCAGATCAAGATTGATAAGAGATTATTCCAGGCCTAAAGTCGAAATTATCCTTGAATTGATCAAAGCCAAAATATCTGCTGATCAGGTTTCTTGCTGAGAAGACCAAAAACTCCTTGAGCAATATCAGGGCTCCATTGCTGCTCAATATTGACCCGCTGAAGTGAACCCAATACCTCTTCAAGTGTCCCTAACTATTTTCTCATAGTCAAACTTTAGCCATGTTAGTCTTGGTACAAGTCTCACAAGCAACAGGCATCAAGGACAAGGAGGATGGCATCTGAGACCTGGTCACTAAGCTTCTCAGGGTGACCCTCATTCAAAATCCTTAACGCCAAACATATAAGATCAAATAAATGCAAAAATTAGATCCCACCTTAATCAATGAACAAGACATCAGAAGCTGAACCAACTATCTTATAAAATCAATCAATTTGCTAACTTTAAAAACCA
This sequence comes from Zanthoxylum bungeanum, assembly GCA_019454045.1. Classification (NCBI taxonomy): domain Eukaryota; kingdom Viridiplantae; phylum Streptophyta; class Magnoliopsida; order Sapindales; family Rutaceae; genus Zanthoxylum; species Zanthoxylum bungeanum. The sequence continues at coordinate 17,552 of SKCR01048181.1, forward strand.
ATAAACTCTATCAACAGATTAAACAAATACGAATCTAAAAACATGTAATTGCGCTTCAGTCAATCTTAAACAACACATAAATCTGAGACTCCTTAAATCTAGATTCCCAATGTAACCACAAAAAAAATAAAAAAAAACAGAACCACATCGAATATAAGTAATAAAAGATGAGGTTATAACTTAATAAAGGTGTAATTGTATATCTGAAATAAAAAAAAAATAAATTAGAACTATTACAATCATCAAAATCCTCTTTAAAAACAAACTATCAATTTTAAATCAACATATAGTTTCAGAATAAATAATTTTACCCGAACCCAGCAATATAAAATGCAACAATCAAAACTTGAAGCAACACATCACACAGTCTTTTCCAAATTACACAAATTTATTTATTATTGCGTGCATAAAAAACACTTCAATAAAAAAGTAAATGGATTTAAACACTCTTCAGTTCATGTAACGATATATTCTAAGATTCAATTTTCTGGTCAGAAACAAAATCCTAATTCAAATATTATCACAACTGTAAAGTCCAACAAGCAACAATCACACATCCAGCAAGACTACAAACTACTTTCGGTGCTCCAGTAGTCCAGCCATACAATTTCATGCATACACTCCAAGTTGGCCAACTTGGCCAGTGAGCATTTAGCTGGCAAAAACATGTGCACTGTATCACACGTTTTTTGCCCTATAAAATGGAGCTCTAATCCCAGTGTAAATTATCCCCAAAGTGTGTTGTATAGAGTGGCAATGAGGTTTTTCATTCGTGTAAAGTTTATACTTTGTTATTTCTATTCTTGAGAGTAATAGAAACGAATTCGGTTTTTTCTTCAAACACACTTTAGAGTGAACAGTGAATCACAACAAGTGGTATCAGTAGCTAAGGTTACACAGAGGGATCCCGAAACACAGAAACAGAACTTCGGTTCGAAAAATCGGTTCCGACGAAATTCGTCAAAAATCCAATTTGAGGGTATCATCAGCTAGTTCACGTCGAGACGAGTTCAGTGGTATTTTCCGGCGATCAAACGGACGTCAGACGAAGGCACACTCGGCAACACGCCCCGACGCGTGAATTCCAGTCTCGGCACGTGCCCCACGCGCTGAACCAAGGTTGAAGACGATTACGTGGCGCCACATCAGCGACACGCAAGCTGACACGTCAGCCGAATCTACCACGTCAACGTCCACGTAAGCAACCAGTCAGCGACACGTCAGCAGCCTCGTCAGCGACACGTCATCCGCCACGTGTTAGACACGTCAGCAACCGGACCCACTCCAGCCACGTCAGCCTCTGCCACGCCAGCTGCCACGTCAGCAGCCTGGTAAATTACATTTAGCCCCCTGAAGTCTTTGAAATTTACAGTTTTACCCCAGAAGTTTTTAGGAATTTATAAATCAGCCCATGTGTCGGATTTAGACCAACGAAGTGTCTATTCCACCATTTTCGACCGTTCCGGACGCAACGGTGACCTCAGATTTGTGAAATTAATCCCCGATTTTAACCTATTTTCATTTTAAACTTTAAAACTTAAAATGGAAATGGAAGATTCTCTTTCTGGTACAATGATTAAACTGGCTGCAACTAATTACTCCATCTGGAGACCTCGGATGATAGATTTCTTGCATTGCAAAGATCTGTTTGATGTCATCGAGATGAAGGGAGTGAAACCAGAATCTATTAAGTCTACGACTAGAACAAACTCAATAATAGAACTCTGGGTCAGATTAGGCTGTGGATCGACCATTATGTCTTCCACCACGTAGCACATGATACAGATGCTTATGAAATGTGGAGGAAATTGGAAGATATATTCCAGGCCAAAACAGCTCGGAATAAAGCGTTAATCATGAGGCGTTTGGTGAACCTGAAGCTACGGAGTGGAACTTCCGTTGCAGAACACACTAACGAGTTCCAAAGCCTGGTGAACCAGTTGTCTGCAGTAGAAATGCAACTGGCAGATGAAGTTCAAGCCCTCTTGCTACTCAGTTCTCTTCCTGATAGCTGCGAGACTCTGGTGGTTACTCTCAGCAACTCAGCTCCAGGAGGCAAACTTATCATGCCTATGGTAAAAGACGCCCTGTCAAATGAAGAAGCCAGAAGAAAAGACGTGGGCTCAGATCAAACAGAAGCCCTTGTCTCGGAGTATCGAGGAATACAACAAGAGAAAAATCAAGGTGAGATGAGAGGCAGAAGCAAAAACAGAGGCAAATCCAAGGACGAGAGAAAGACATACAAGTGCTTCCACTGTGGTATAGAAGGCCACTTAAAAAAGAATTGCCGGAAACTGCAACGAGAGCAGGGACAAGGCAATAACCAGCCGAAGAAGAATAATGCGGAGACACTAGTAGTTACCAAAGTAGATGTAGCTATATGCTCCGGCCAGGAAGAAACATGCCTTCACACCGCAACTCAAGATGTCGAGTGGGTGGTAGATATTGCAGCATCCTACCACGTCACTTCTCACAGGGATTTCTTCACAACATACAAAGCAAGAGACTTTGGAGCAGTAAAGATTGGGAATACCAGTTCTTCTCAGATAATGGGAATCGGTGAAATATAGTTGCGGACAAATGCAGGGTATACGATAACCCTGAAGGAGGTAAGACATATTCCAGAACTTCGGCTCAACTTAGTCTCGAGGGTAGCCCTTGACAAACAGGGTTATGCTAGCCACTTCAGCAATGACACTTGGAGAATGATCAAAGGTGACATGGTCATCGCCCGATGACATATTTGTGGAACTCTATACAAGACTCATGTGAAGATATGTGCAGAAAGCCTCAATGTAGCTGAACCGGAGGCTTCTCGGAATTTATGGCACCAGAGACTCGGTCACATGAGTGAAAGAGGGTTGTCTACCCTGACAAAGAATGATCTAATCTCTGTCTCCAAAAATGTTGTTCTGGATCCTTGCAACCATTGTCTATTCGGTAAGCAACACAAAGTCTCTTTCAATTTCTCTTCTACAAGAAAATCAGAGTTACTCAGTCTGGTGTACTCTGATGTTTGTGGTCCCTTGGAGGTAAATTCACTAGGCGATAATAAATATTTTCTAACTTTTATTGACGATGCTTCTCATAATGTATGAATGTATTTTCTGAAAACAAAGGATCAGGTCATGGACTATTTCAAACTGTTCCATGCTATGGTCGAGCATGAAACAGAGAAGAAACTGAAGTGCCTTCACACAGACAATAGAGGAGAATACACTTCCAGGGAGTTCGATGCCTACTACGGAAGCCACAGAATTCGACACGAAAGGACTATTCCACTCACCCCACAACACAATGGTGTCGTTGAAAGGATGAACCGCACCATTATGGAGAAAGTCAGAAGCATGATCAGCATGACTAAGCTGCCAAAGCCATTCTAGGGAGAAGCTGTTCGTGTCGCCTGCTACCTGATCAACAGATCACCATCTGTACCGTTGAACTTTGAGATTCCGGAGAAAGTGTGGTATGGTAAGAATCCATCATATTCTCACCTCAGAATATTCAGATGTATAGCCTTTGCACACGTATCCAAGGAGCTCAGGCAGAAGCTCAATGCAAAAAACTACTTCATGTATCTTCAAAGGCTATGGAGACGAGGAATTTAGATACAGGCTATGGGACCCCGAATGAAAGGAAGTTCATCAGAAGAAGTGATGTAGTGTTTCTCGAAGACGAAACAATAAAAGACATTGAAAAGCCCAAGATGCCTTTTAAATCCAGTGCCAACAAAGCTGATGCAAATCCAGACACAACCTCAGCACCAACACGAATGGCCACAGATGATGATGGGGTGCAAGACATACCAGAAGCAGAACCGGAGGAGGAAGATGGTGTTGAGCAGGGGGAGCTGCAACCTGCCCCATCAGAGGCTACAGGATCATCCACAGATTTGGATGACGATAGACCTCCAGAAATCAGTGAACCTCCAGTACGAAGATCTGAGCGAGGCCGGATTCCATCATCCAGATACTCATAATCAGAATACATTCTGCTTACTGACAATGGGGAGCCAGAAACCTTCAACGAAGTTGTATCTCATAAAGACAAAGACAAATGGCTGCACGTAATGAAGGATGAAATGGAATCTCTACAGAAAAACAACACTTATGAGATAGTCAAGCTCCCACATGGAATGAAGACACTGAAGAACAAATGGGTATTCAAGCTCAATAAAGATGGTAGCGGAAAAGTGGTGAAACACAAAGCTCGGCTAGTAGTCCAATGATTCCTACAGAAAAAAAAAGAATTGACTTTGATGAGATATTTTCACCAGGGGTAAAAATGGCTTCAATCCGAGTCATCCTAGGATTGGTAGCCAGATTGAACTTGGAGCTTGAACAGATGGATGTCAAAACGACATTTCTTCATGGTGATCTAAATGAAGAAATCTACATGGAGCAGCCAGAAGGATTCAAGGTTTCAGGAAAAGAAAACCTTGTTTGCAAGCTGAAAAATAGCTTGTACGGGCTCAAGCAAGCACCAATGCAGTGGTACAAGAAGTTTGATTCATTCATTGTGGGTCAAAGATACAAAAGAACTGCAGCAGATCAGTGTGTATACATCCAGAGGTTTCCAAATGGAAATTCCGTTGCTCTTCTATTATACGTAGATGACATGTTGATTGTTGGACAAGAAGCAGTGAAGATCAGCCAGCTGAAGAAGGAACTCTCCAAGTCTATTGACATGAAAGACTTAGGACCATCTCAACAGATTTTGGGAATGAAGATTGTTCGTGACAGACAGAACAAGAAGTTGTGCCTTTCACAGGAAAGTTATATTGAACGGATAATCAAGAGATTTGATATACAGAAAGCCAAACCAGTCAGCATTCCGCTAGCGCACCATTTCAAACTGAGCAAGAGTTTGTGTCCCTCATCCAAGAAAGAGATAGATGAGATGTAATCAATACCATATTCTTCAGCTGTTGGGAGCATAATGTATGCAATGGTATGTACCAGGCTAGATATTGCACACGCAGTGGGTGTAGTGAGCCATTTTCTCTCTAACCCTGGAAAGCAACACTGGGAGGCAGTCAAATGGATTCTCAGGTACCTTAAGGGTACATCGAAGTTTCGTCTGTGTTATGAGGGAGCTGATCCGATCTTGGAAGGCTATACAGATTCAGATATGGCAGGAGATCTTGATGGTAGGAAATCTTCATCATGTTTCATCAACACTTTTGCAGGGGGAGCTGTGTCATGGCAGTCAAGATTGCAGAGGTGTATTGCATTATCCATAACAGAAGCTGAGTACATCGCTATAGCTGAGGCATGAAAGGAAATATTGTGGCTAAAGCGTTTTCTCCAAGAGTTAGGGATCAAGCAAACAGAATACAAGATACATTGTGACAATCAGAATGCTATAGACTTGAGTAAAAACTCAATGTATCATTCTCGGACGAAGTACATCGATATTCGATATCATTGGATACTCGAGGTGATGGATCAACAACTGCTGAGACTAGTGAAAATCCATACAAATGAGAATCCAGCTGACATGTTAACGAAAGTGGTTACTCGAGACAAGCTAGAGTTGTGCAGAGACATAGCCGGGATAGCTGTCAGATGATGATTGTTTCAGATGCAGCTGGATGAGGAGAATTGTAAAGTCCAGCAAGCAACAATCACACATCCAGCAAGCTGTAATCATCAAACCAGAAGACTACAAACTACTTTCAGTGCTCCAGTAGTCCAGCCATGCAATTTCATGCATGCACTCCAAGTTGGCCAACTTGGCCAGTGAGCATTTAGCTGGCAAAAACGTGTGCATTGTAGCACACGTTTTTAGCCCTATAAAAGGGAGCTCTAATCTCAGTGTAAATCATTCCCAAAGTGTGTTGTATAGACTGGCAGTGAGGTTTTTCATTCGTGTAAAGTTTATACTTTGTTATTTCTATTCGTGAGAGTAATAGAAACGAATTCGGTTTTTTTCCTCAAACACACTCTAGAGTGATCAGTGAATCACAACAACAACTACCCTTCCAAGAGACGAAGTCACTTCGATAAATAACTTTAACAAAAAATAAAATAAAATAAAATACTAACATCTGGATTTCTCCTATAGAGAGACCGATTCTTGCAATTTTAAAAACATAATAAGAAAAAGAAAGAGACCAGCACATTTCATAGAGAAAAACATCATTTAATGACGATCAAGGTGCTACACAATCAAACCAAGTCAATTTAATGAATGAGATATATTTGTTGCATCCCGAAATTAGGAAAAAATTACACATCTCGATATAGGTTTCACCTATGGGAGTTTCTCCATAATAAATTAAAATAACATTCAGAACTAACATTAACAATTTAACATCCAAATGAACATATATAATCCAGAATCCATCCAAAAAAAAAAAATCAATATAAATAAAATCAATTTGTTATTTTTAATATTATTTTACTTGTAAATATTGACATATGGATATATGAATTCAAACGAATTCAGTCCGATCCGTATCGGTGCGGATATTGAAATGCTAAATAGGCTCAAGGCTTCAAACTTGTAAGTTTTATTTTAGCACAAGCACCGTAAGCAGAATTACCATCCCTGTTGTGTAATGTGTACTCTCTCTTTTGCCCCAACTGCAAGCTTCATAGAGCAATAACCAAGAATGAATAACAAAACAATAACAGGGGAAAGAATCGGCAGAATAATGTTGTTAGTAACTGAGGCCAAGTTGAAGTCCGAGGGCAGCATGGATGAGGAACAGCGTCATGATCCCGCTACCCAAGATCCCATGAACATTCCTTAATGCAGAATTAGCCTGTAAATGATTTTAAAGGAAGAAATTTAGAGAATTTTGATGATACTCTTGTTGGTCCTTAAAATGTGTAACTAGTAAACTTCATCCATTACCTCAAATAATGCTGGCAAAATAGTTTGTATGGTCAAGAGAGCAAGGCCAATGATACAGTGACTGCATGGGGACTGAAAATGAAATATAGAACTCAGCCAAGCTCGTGTACAAGAATTGCTTAGTTGAGTTGTATTAAGTTTTTTTATAATTTTTTGACATGCGTGCATGAAAAACAATGAACAATTAAGATTCAGTTACCTATAATTTCTTATTCAATAATTACCAATTAGAAATATTTATAAGGAAGTACCTTTCGAAAATAGTTTTATCTGAAGTGAGAAGAGATGTAATTCCACCTGTTGCTCCAAGAGCAAAGAAGAAAAACATACCCCCAAGAAGCTTTGGGTGCAAATCTTTGGCCTTGGCCTTCTCCTCCTGAAATGCTAGAAGTAATCAAGGTGATTGTGATAATGAAAAGGCTTTCAGATGCTTAGCATATGTTGCAATGAGTTGCTTACCACATCATCAGAAAAGCGTATGCGGAAACCCAAATAAGTTCCATAACCACCCATGGCAAAGAGCACGACTGCCTGAGAATTTTCAGGAAAGACAATAAACATAAGAATAAGGTTGATACTGAATATATCAATCGAGGAAACCAGAAAGGAAGATACCATGTTGCCAGGATGACCCCAATGCACAAGCCAGTCAGGAAGATTCCACGACTTCACAAGCTCAACAAAAGGCCCAAACAGAGACCTTACAGTCCCAGCTGTTGTTCAGATATTTAAACAGAAAATAAGTGTTAAAGATGTAAATTATAAGACAAACTATGATGACACCTAGGACTGTAAATGAAGCGAGGTGCTCATGAACAGTTTGAGCTCGACTCACATTTGGTTTGGATCATTCACAAAAGCTCGACTAAGTTCGTTTTTTACTCGCGAACACTATTCAAAAAGAGCGGGATCACAAACTTTTGAATTTGTCGGGAAATTATTTACAATTTGATCAAGTAAATTAAAAATAAAAATTGAATTTTTTAAATTAATCGAGTTGAGCCGAACCGAATTGTGTATTAATTGAATTCGAGCAAAGCTCAAGCCTAATATTTTTTAAACGAGTCGAGTTTGAATAACACATGTAAAGCTCGATTCGAGCTCGAGCTCATATAAATACTTATCGAGGCGAGCTTAGCCAAGTATTACTCGGCTTAATTACACCGTAGTGATACCCAATTAAATGCCTAATGTTGCAATATGAGGTAAATGCCTGGGTTGCTCAAATCATACACTTTCCTGTCAAGAATGTCATCCTGAATTTAAAAGGTGCCAACAATGCTCACAAAATATGTTATGTTCATAAAACCCATTAACCCACAATTGGATTTTCATGATAAATCTAAAAAAAAAGGCCCACTCAATCAAACATGCAAAAAAAAGATGCATGATGTAATTACTAATTAGCGTACTGCATAAATTCAAGACAACTTATATGAATAAATGCAGGGAAAATCACTAGGTAGAAAATTGATCCATATTGATTATAGATATGTTCCAGGAACACTTCATAGACTTGTGACACGAAAATGTAGTTGCAAAGAAACCGAGAGACAATAATTCATGACAAAAATGTTTACCTCCAGGAAGAGCAGCCACGGATAGCAAAGGTAAAGGAGAGATGGAGTATAGTAATGTCTCTCCCATCTCTTCTTCTACTTGTTGAGCTCCATCAGTAACCTCATTCTTTAATGCAAAAGACTGACTCCTTCTCTTCTTCCTTGTAGGTAAAAATCCTGAAGCTGCTGCTGCTATGGGAAATGAGGGGGTTGGTAAACGAGGAGGTGGTTTCTTCAGACAGAGAGCTACAGTTGCAGAAGCAGTTACCACAGCCATTTGAAAATAGGAACAGGGGATTTTGACAGTTGTAAACATACTGCTTTTGGTTGATGCTAAAGGGTAGGTGAAAGTGGAGATAAAGAAGAGATGGAGGTGAATAGAGAGACACGCCAATACACACAAACATGTATGGGACTTTTCCACGTGGTATCAACACGCTCTCCTACCTTTTATCAAATTTATCATCAATTTGTTCTTTTCTTGTATGGTGCTCATTATCAGTTTCACTACTTGTAATCATTGAGCAAACCATAATAGTGGAGGCGGCACGTTTAGGCCTGGCGGCCTATGGCTGCCGCGCCTGGCCCCAAATCGTTGAGGTTAGACGTTCGCCGGAATGGGCGATATTTTCTGCCCGGCAAATTTTGATCGTAAAAATCATTGGTAAACCGTCGTTGACTGACTTAGAATTCGAAATTGAAGCTGATTTCTGATCGAATTTTACACCTTAATCCTAACCCTAATCTTAATTTTACATAACTAACTCTCTAACTCATCAATTTAAAAAAAAAACCCCACTTTGATGCATAAATCCTAATTTTAAAAAAACTCTAATTTCTTTAATTTTTGTTAGTTTCTCATCAAATTGACCCTATATAAATCTTACCATTGCTCAAACAACATTTCCCTAATCTTAAATTTAATTATAGAAATTCTCAATTTCCGATTAATTTCTTAGACCCCACGTAGACGCCCTGGGCACTGGGTCGCCGCCTGATTAACGCGTAGCGTGTTTTAAAACACGGAGAGGTTGTAGATATAAATTTGCACATAAAATAAACAAGTGGTTTCATTTCAAGTTCCATATAAGCTGTTTTTCAGAAAAATAAAATAAAAAACATTATGCATATAATTTATTCCTCCACAAGCTCTTAGGGGCTTATCGAATAATTTTCAAATAGTTTTCTTGGACTTTGATCACCCTTATCATTTGAAGAGGAAAAATTATTCCTCAACAAAATCCAGCCTCTTAAAGCAATTTAGAAAGAATCTCAAATATTTGAAGAAGCAAGAATGCAATGGTCAAAACTTTATTTAATCCACATCAGAAAATTACATTCCTAGCAACTACTTTATTCTAGACATTATTTTGCAGCACCAGCACCCGTTGAGTGCATTGTTCTTAACCATGTTTACTCCCCCAGAATTATTTATAGTGACAATTAACCCATGTTCCCCTAAAATAAAATACTTAACCCAAATGAACTAATGATTAAAAAATGTGAAAAGGTAGAAATAGAAAATGATTTTTTTTTTTTTACATATTTGAGCCTAATAGGCTAAGTCCATTATTTTGCACGAGATGGACTGGCTTCCCCAACACAAGGTTGGTCCGTCTCCCCTACACAAGGTCCAACAACGAGCTTTTTAACTGCAACAACAATCCAAAAGATGGATGAATAAGCATGCCCGTAAACCAGCTTTGGTATTTCCCAACAGATAGCACATGACATTAACTGATCCGCCACTGTTCCCTGTGAACTGCAAATGTTAAGTTTTCTATGTTATGCCTAGTAAGTAATACCCTAGTAGTAAATTAATAACGTGCACAAAGAGGATTTAAAGAAGATCAAAATAAGGCACTACAACATTTTAAGCAAATTATGACAAAATTAACTTTAATATTCCAATCAGAACATATCTGAAATTTTACAGCTCTTGAAAGACGAACCCCTTGCACATGAGTTGTAATATAAAGATCAGAAGTGAAAGCATCTAGGAGTTATACCACATATGATTCAGTAGTCACGGTGGGTAAAACTGATGGAAGACAGGAGAAATGTCTAAAATACCAATAGCAGTTGGCAGAAATTTCCTATTCATGATTCAATTTCAAGCATTCAAGACTCCCCACAGGACAATCCACTTAAAGGTGCTTCATATTTTGATTTCACAGACACAGAACAACAATGCCGTAGTAATCATGGGGTTTTGTGTTGATATTTATGAACAAATAAATAATCAATTTACCTTTGGGATAGAAATAATTAAAAAAAATCTCTCCACCAATCTCATCTGTTTACACGAAGAATGTTGTTACAAATGTCACCCTTGGTGACTGACTCTCGTTGAGGATCAATCTTCCACTGACCATCAACAATGAACTTTATCTGCATTTAAAAAAGAATTAAGATCAAAAGACAACAAGATTGATGGGTTTATGTCATCAACAAAACAAACACAATTACTGATAACACATCTCAAACAGAAAATCTAGATAATATATTCAATAAAATCCACTACTACTCAAACCGCAAGAAATTTAGCAGTGTTCTAAAACACGCTAGGCACTAGTTAGGCAGTAGCTCAACGCCTAGATGGAATGACCTAACTCAAAATTAAGGATTTGGTGAAATTTGTATAAATTGATCATAAAAAATGTGTCATGATGGGAAGTGTTTTAAATGAATCAATTGTGAGAAAAAAAAGAAGACAAATTGAGTATTTTAGAAAGAAGATATATATATATATATATATATATATATATATATAAAGAGAGAGAGAGAGCTTGTCTGGAGGAAGAAAAATCCCCCAAAACACATGTTTTAGCCTTTGTTTAAAAAATAATAATAATAATTTGAGGGGGTTTTATTTTTAATTCAACCCCATGTATAAAAAAATATTAAAAAATCACTAGAATCGCAGCTTTAGGCGTTGCAATTCTAGGTTTTAGCTGCCAGCCGCCTAACCCCGATTTGGGGTCGAAGGCAGCCTGCCCCGCGCGAAAACGCCTAGGCACTGTGTTTTTTAACACTGAAATTCAGAAATTATGCACACACTACAGACTTTGCCTATTTTTCTTTCGTCCTCCAAATAGGACATATTATTCACAAAGAGCATAGCAAGTACTGTCCAGAAATGAGAATTTTCAGATAATACATGCTTATTTGGGATTTTCCTTTTTTTTTTTTCCTTTCACGCCTAAGCATTTCAATTTCTTCCTTGTATCTTCTAATTTCAAGCTCCATATTCTTTAATAACACTATTCTATTGCTTTAACTCCCTCGAAATTTTAACCTCTCTAGCACGACATTCAGAAATCTCATCCTCACAATCCCTGATTTTCTCCATGCCTCTTGTCCCGGTAGGTGGATCAATCCACAAGAAGAAATTGCACATATTTGGCTCTTGGTAACGACCCCAACCCAGGAATCTCCTTCCCATGTTTCCAATCGTCCATGTTGTCCTCATTGGTGCTTTCAATCCACATTGACATCTTCAGAAACTCGAATTCCCACCATTTCGCCGCCCACTACTGCCGTTTGATGACTGATGTCGAATGCATCTCTATTTCTATTTTAAGAATGTGAGTTTAAGGGAAATGATGAGTCATGAAAAAATTAGGGTTCTTATGTTTTATTTTTTTAACTCGTGGAAACATGGAAGGACGAAAATGCCCATGTCACGTCGTGCCATACTAACGGTGTTACCAATTTCCCAAAATTAATTAACGGGCAAATTCAAAGGGTAGTCTTTTGTCACGAAAAAACCACAGCCCTGGATTCGCAAATGAGTGAAACCATAGATTTTTTCTTATATTTTTTCCTAAAAAGAAAACCGCATAATGCCGCCTAGCTTGTCTATGTTGTAGGCGCTCCCCCACCGTACACCCAGCTCATAACATTTTTAAAAAATTGATCATAAGTATCCTCTACATTACAATATTCTTTCTTGCTGAAATCAAATAGGAAACTTCGTTGTCATTAGTGGTCAATGATTGTTTTAGTAACTGGATAAGCAACTATTAAGTTAGATATATCTCACCATTAGTTTTATACTCTAATGTGTCTTTTTCATCAATCAACATGTATGAGTGTACATGTCCTTAAGAGCAACGCCCTTAATAACAAAAATATTTAGAATGGCCAAATTTTGGCTTTCTAAAATAGAGGTTGTAGAGCTTTTTTAGAGAGTTAAATCGTCTAATATACTCTTATTTTATATTTTTTCAATTTTACTCATTCCTCTTATAACAACCTTAAGAAACCTTTTTATACAATGTTCAGATTATTCTTTTTTTCTTTCGTGAAACATACCCGTGAAGTGAGGATGAGCCTAAGCGTAACGGTAAAACTACTCCATTGTGAGGTTATAGATTCAAGTCATGGAAACAACCATTTTGCAAAAAAACAAGGGTAAGGTTGCGTACATTGAATCCTCCCTAGAGCCCATAGTGTGGGAAGACTCATGCACTGGGCCATCCTATACTCCATCAAGTATGGTTGTCTTTGGGGTTTGTGATGACATTGTTATCGCATTTGGAGGGACTCTTATAGCTTGAAGAATTCTTCAAAACTTAGAAGCATTTTCATGCCAAGGATTGGTTTTGAGGTGGCTAGATGAAAAAGCAGATTGTGACTCGTTTATTGAAACAAGAATGTTCCTATGTATCCAAAATTAATTCCTGAATGAGGGAAGTCCTAATTTTGAAGATAAAAAGTATAGAAGTCTAATAGGCAAGTTTATATATTTGATTGGGACTTAGATCTGATATACATTTGCAATAGTCCATAAATGAAAATACCAAGAACATTTCCATGGGCTGTGTAGGGGTTCTCATAAGTCGCAACGGGTATTACTTGCAACACTCTCAAGTTTTTCATTCTTAATAATAAGTATTTCATTACTAGTAACAACGTTTTGGTTACATGTAACAAATGTTGCATAAGCACATTTTAAGTTGAGACATAAGCTTATAAATATGATGAGAAAGTTGTCACCAGCTGAAGAAAACTTATTACTAGAACGAAAAAGTTGTGCACATTGCAAATAACACCAATTGCAATGTAGGCGCACCCTCATGTAGACGGTAGGAATTGGATTTATTGAAAAAGGCTGCACCCTAGAACCTTCATAAACCTTTGTTCCAAGCTGTGCATGAAAATATCAATGCTACATCTTGGAGGGGAGGGCTGAAACCAAATAGGAAATTCTATTGTATCAACTTTGATTGTCCATGATTGTATTTCCATTTTTATCTTGGTTGCATCCTATCCATAGGTTGAATTTTTTTTCCGCTAATTATACATTTATTCAATTCTCTCTTTATTAGTTTTCTTGCTTTTTTGTGCCTTTTTTCTGTCACACCTATCAATTAGCACTTTTTAGTGCTGATAACATCAATGACAGATGACATAACTCTCCATCTAGGAGGTACAACTAAAGGAAGCAAAAACATGAAGCTTGAAACTGTTAATCTTCATTTCCAAATTGAACAAACACAACACAAAAGCAGTTGTTCATCTACCAAACATGCTATACTTATCCAAAAGTGCAGAAAAACCGTTTTGAAAAGAGCCCTTTTTGGGACCAATACTCAGTAAAGGCTTCTTTCAGAATTACATACGTTTTGAAACCAAATTAACATGCAGGTTTCAAAAAACTATGGACACAACAAGAGGAATTTATACTTATGTGAATCTTCTTAGTTACTTCACTTTTTCCGACTAGATATGCATCTAGATTCCTTTTCAACTAGAAACACCAAAATAAGTTACATAAATATGCACCAAACCAGCATTGATAATAGATATGTTATCATTAAAACAAACTTCTAATCTCACTAAGCAAAGAATACTCGTGCAACCTCCAAATTGAGAAGCGGCTAAAAGCATTTTGGAAATCTCAACTTTTTCAGACATGACATAGAAAACTAAAAAGCAAATAGTATTGTGCATTTGATACTAATAGCAAGTAAAATTATCACTTTATATTGGTCAAAAGAAAGTTACTCATAACTGAACTCATAATAATCTTCAGATTTAAAATAAAGAATTGTTGTAGTCATAGATGTTCAAACCTCATATGTCCCAGGATAAAGCCACAGCAGTGTCGACCAAACACTAGATTTCCTGGTAAAATGTTATTTTAATTAGCAATGATTTCTTTTCCAATTACAAGTAGCAAGCACCAAAAGCAGAAGGAAAAAACAGCTGATTATGCAAAACCCACAGAAGGCCTGAAATTTGATAGGAATTAATTTCCAGCACATTGATGATTCACAGTAATAAATTGTAGAATGTCCAAGAATCAATTAATATTTCAGTAATCAATATCTTACTCTTATAATGGCCAAGTGAGTTGGGTTCAGATTCAGTAATCAATATCTTACTGGTAATTGTAGCCAAAAGGCTGGAAAAAGGCATTGACTTCAAATTTCATTTCATTATATCAGCTATCTAGACTTCTAAACTCATTTCAATATATCAGATACTGTCTTAATTAAACGTAAAATACCAATCATTCGGAAAAATCTAAATAAACTTTAGTTTGAATGCAAAAAATGTCAATAATGTTGTTCGTGAGTTCCTTGGCTATTTCCAAAGGCCCATCATCTGGTGATAACTCCTATTCATACCAAAGTAGCTACAATCTGTGTTCCTTGTGGGACCATACGCTTTGCCTTTAATTTGCGTGATTGTAAGATATGTCACATGGGTATTGCATAATGATCCACACCAAACTATGCCAGTAAAGTTGGCACAAAGACATAGATACTAAAGGAAGAAATCCTTCAACTGAACTCTACCACTCTATGTGGTTTCATAACCCTTGATGGGACATTTTTTCCAAAATTCTTGCTTCAGTAGAGTATTGAACATCCTAAAACTCTATGTGGTTTCATAATCCTTGATGGGACCTTTTTTTTTTCAAAAATCTAGCTTCAGTTAAAGTATTTAGCATCCTAAAACTGGGCAACTTGCGAGTTATTCCACAATAAGTGAATGAGCCCTAATCAGTAATCACCCAGAATTTTGGGCATGAGAAATGAAGGAACAGTTGCTGAAACAGAATTCAATTTTTAAAAACGGCAGCCTCAATTAATGAAGGGAATCAGAAACACATTAACTACTATGATGTAAACTCCGAAAAAATAAAAAGTCAAGATATGAGGGTACTAGTTAGGAAAAAAAAAAAAGTTCTAAAAAACGCTAGGCGCTAGTCGGGCGGTGAGGGAGCGCCTAGGCCTTCTAGGAGGCGCCTAGACGGACGGACTAGGCAGTTTTATAATTTTATTCAAAAATTTGTAATTATTTTTGTAATTATGTAATAGATTATTTTTAAAAAAATATGTATATATGTCATATTTCTTTATTTGAAAAAAATTGTATTCATGTCATCTTTATTATCTTGTGCAATTTATAATAGCATTATACCTTGGAACAACACATAAACAAATGAGCAATACATGATCAAAAGTAAAAGAGTTTGTCATTGAAAAAAACTATAAAAAATAATTATTTTAACTGATCAATTCAGTAATCACACTCAAATCTCAAATTAACCAACAAATAACAATTATTTTAACTTATCAATTCAATAATTATATTTGATCAATTCAGTAATTACTACAAGCCTTATTTGATTAAGTTAATGTCTTATATTTGCGATTTTATGATATAATAAAATAGAAAAATGGATCTGGATCAGATATCATACCAATAACAGAATTTTTTTGACTTGCCTGCCTAGACCCGCCTAGAACCCGCCTAGATGACCGATTTTCTCCATATCCAGGACGGGCTACGGCCGCCTAGGCGGCTGCCTAGCTCGATTTTTAGAACATTGGGAAAAAAATGAAAGAACAACAAACACCTTGATCCAATGGATTCGATGATGCTAGAAGACGACAGAGGATCCATTTTGATCCGATGATGCCAGCCATTAAAACTGCCTGCCACCTCCACAATTTCACCATCTCCTGAGTATTGGATCTCAACCTAAAGAAATCAGAAATATTAACCTGTCAACTGAAATTGATAATACTGATCCGAAATAATACATTTGATTACAACCTTCACAAGAGTTCAATAAAAACAATTATCTCTTCCTCTCAAGATTACAACCATTCAAAATAACTAATGAGAATATCTCTCTCTCAGTATTTCTCAGTCAAAACTCTCGCAATTTGAGAGCTCTCTCACCATTATCATTCCCATACCAAACAAATAAATAAATCAAAATGTGAAAAGGTAACTCATGTCTAAATTTTAACGGATTACTGCATGTTAAATATGTGCATTTATTGAAGGGGGATTGAGCATGAAATTTCTGCACTTTAAATATGTGCATTCGTAGAAGGAATCAAAATTAAAGGGTTCTTCAACCAAACCGGACTTTTCCTCATTCATCATGTTCATGTTTATAGTCATTTACAGTTTAGCTCAATCATCACCTTAATGCTAAATTCTTTACCATTATTGTTTTTCAATTCTGATAGTGATGTTATATAAATCAATATACATATTACACTCAATTTGGCGTCCAGGCATTACAACAGTCAGAGAAGCATCCGATCACTGTCCAAATGATCTGACTTCATATATTAGAACTTTTTATTTTTAATATTTTTTTAAAAATCAGAATCAACAAATTTTAGGCTAAAGGCAATGTCATACCTCCTCTAGCCCTGAAAGGCTTTCTTCAGCAGCAAGTAATTCTTCATCTTTATTGGAAATAAGTTTTTGAGCTTTATTGATTTCCGTTTCAGCCTTGGTTTGCAAAACAGACAAAGCAATCTGAGGGCCAAAGGAAAGGCAAATACATCAGTTAGTGTTAATAGAAGGCAATAGAAGGCTGAAATCAATCATGGCAACCGCATACTTTTCAATATCTAATAAACAATAAATACTACGATGCACAAAGAAAAGATGAAAAATTTTGTGTCCAAAACAACATGAAAACTCGTTCTTTCTGCAACCCAGAACTCCCTCAACCCTTATTTTCCATTCATGACTTGGAAAAAATTCTATTAGAAACTGCTAAAAGAACCAAATATGAATTACAGAAATTGCACACGTCGTTTTTATCACAGACAAGAAGCACAATTCAAGTGCCTTCTACAAAAATGTTCATAGACAAGCCCTAAAGATGAACCAGTCTACGTTCCATTTTGAGATGATCATCATGGAGTTAAACCGGTTACTTGCAAGCCTCATCTACATATGAATGTCTGCCATTCTACTTGCCAAATGTTTTGTTTAATGTCTTCATCTATATTAAAAGAAGAAATGTCATCAAATATCTCTAAATGGCCCAAGCAGCATGCATGAAATAAGAAATCTAGCTACTTGCACAGAGGGGTGAGGAAAAAGACTTTAATGCAGGCCTCTGCAACATATCACAACAAAACGTGCCTTAAAAAATCAGTCCATACCTTCTCCTTTTCAATCTGTTCCTTCAACCGAGACAATTCCATCTCCTTTTGATGCTAAGCATGGCAAAAAAGATACAACAAAAATATAATAGATTAGATTATATAACAAAACTTTGTACCATGCACAACGGACTGGTGAGCTAGAAAGTTGCACAATTATTTCTACCAGCACAAATTTCAGATGATTAATCTCGACTTGATTGTCCCTTCTTCTTGCCTGTAGCATAAAAATGCAAAATTCAAAACCTACATGTCAAATGATTAATCAATCAAGATCGCAATACAAAAAAATGTAATGACCTCAATCTCCAAGCTGTCAAAATCAGCACCTCCTAGCCCTGTTCCCAAATGATCATCACTGGAAATATTTTGCATACGAGAGGGAGAAAAGCCCAGTGAATGATAACAAAGGAAAGATGTCAAAATATTTTTAATGTGGAGTTCAAATTACAACAAATGAGAAATTCACTAAACAAACTGAAAGGATTAAGATAGAAAATGCTATATTCTACAGGAAAAAAAAAAAACTTTTTTTAAAAAACTACATGCAAAAGAAAGGTGCAATTTCGTCACGTGTTCTTGTGTTAGAGAAACAAAAATATAATTTCAAGTGTCAGAAGCATTCAGTATTCCATACAACCTGCCAATAGTTCAGCAATGTGTAAAATATTTCCTGAAGAGAAAGTGGGAATATTGGGGCATGGTTTAAATGATGGTTCATTTAATTATGCTTAAATCAAAAAGCTGCTTGTAGGAAAAAATTGATGTACAAGGTCATTCACCATTCATAAGAAAAATTGAAGGCATGCAAAATTAGTTTAAATAGTTCTGCAATTCAAACAAGAAATCATATATGAGCTACAGAACAGACCAAAGACTAACCAAAAAGAGTGATTTACAGTTGCAGAAGAAGCGATCTGCTTGGATGTCAGTGCACTACTGTTCAATGTCATAGCCCTGTCTATTCTGTCATTGAAAATCTGTTCCAAGTGCTCCGTACCACGTGTCCTTGATTTAACATCCATGGAATCCTCTAGTTCCATAATTCACAAAATAATGATCAACTATTAGAATGAGAAGATGGGAGATTGATAGACCTAAACTACAGTATATATGAGAAACATACCTTCTATCATATCCAAATCTCCATTCTGAATAAATTTTGCAACCTTTTCCTCCACGGTTTCAGTGTCTGAAGATTCTAGACAAATGTAATCATGCTCATCAATGTTGAGAGATGGGTTTAAGTTTGAAATGCTGGAATGATTTTTCATGACTTTCACATCAGCTAATGAGGCAATATTTTCAGTTACATCGGCTGCCTTATCATGATGACCATATACATTGGGTGAGACCTTTTCCACAAAGGGGGAATTAGATGAATATTCTGTAGGTGGCAAACTATAGCCATCAGAGTCGACGTCTGAACTAGTGCATGACCCACTAGTTGATAAGGAAATCTCTTCAACGACATTGTTCTCATTTTCATTCGGACTGCTCAAAGTAGATGACTCTGCTTCCTGCAAAAATGAAATGGCTGAAGATTCTATATGCATGTAATAATGGTCAAAAGAATTGAGATTTGGATCAGTATCTGTACATCCAAAACAGTCTCTTACACTGGAAACATCAATTGACAATGAAACATCTTCAACCTCATTGGTCACTTTTTGGTCCTGACCTTTTTTAAATTACACAAGGTATCAATATAAAGCAGAATTATACTAAATTGATAACACATGAACATATGAAGGTTTCATAATTGACCTGCTAAGATTTTCTCTGCAACAGACCCATCAACGTCTGTGTCTGTTGAACTTTCAAGAAGCTGTCTAACAAATTTATATCCTCTTCGTCTGACAATGTTTGCAAGATCATTCCTACAGAGAATTTAAACAAGAAAGAAATACAAGAAGTCAAACTTCCAAATCATTTCTTGGAGACAAAATTACTGGCTTACTGCCCAACCATTCTTTTATGGTTCAACAATCAATAACTTAGTGCATATAGCATCGCTTTCTTCTTTCCTTTCATTCCCCCCCCCCCCCCCCCCCCCCCTCTTCAAAAAAATAAAATAAATAAAAACCTTCATGATAGCACTGTAAGAGAATGATAAGATGTATTCTCATACTGATTGTCATAAAATCTCACCGAACAGAACCAGTGATTCAACTCAAATTCATCCTTTAAAATTAAAAGGCCAACCCAATAACTATTGAAAATTTGTTCCCACAAACAGGAAAATGACACTTGACTCTCTTTATCCCCTTATTTGTTCTTTATGATTTGTCCTTACAATCCAAAGCAGCGTTTATTGACCAAATCAACTAAAAGGGTATTTATTCTATAATTCATTCAAAATAACTAAAAATAAAATATTCAATTATAACGCAAAATTAAACAGAAAAAAAAAAAAAAACATTGCAATCACATGTAAACCCTAATAATATGAAAATAAGGGAGGAAAAACGAACCGTCCATGGTGAGAAAGCTCCTTCATAGAAGGAACATGAGACTTGGGAAGTCCAACTGTAGACAAAAATTCTCTAATATCATTGTAGAGTTCTTGGCTGGTCTTCACCTTTCTACCAGACCTCGATGATTTGTTGGATGACGAAGAAGCACAGATTGTGAAACTGAAGTGTTTTCGAGGAGTGTATTGCAAGCAACGCCAGTTCCAGGGCTTATGAGAAGAGAGCGGGAGAAAGCTTGAAGGGATAAAGAGGGCCGCCATGTGACTGAGAGTTTTTGCAGCATTGGACTGGAGTTTTTGAAATGAAGATAATGCGGACGGAACAAACAATTATATAATTGATTGAGATTTGAAATGGAATATCAATCAAACACTAACTTTGATTTTTATTGATATCAATCATATCATTTCTGAAATCTCGGGAAATTTTGTTTATTTTAATTTTCTGGGCTTTGCTTCTGTAATCGGCCCAAAGCATGTAACGAAATTCCATCATTTTTTTTTTATAGACCATAAAAAAGTGAAAGAAATATTCGTGTTTTTATATACTTATTTTTATGATAAAATAATATAAGCGGTCCTGAGTTTAAAGGAGTCATAGATGAGTTACTGAAGTGTAGCTCTCTATCGATAAAAAAAATAAATATATAAAAATCTAAAGTGCGGTCCCTATCAAATTTTGAATCTAATATTGAGCAAAAAAAAATAACAACAGACTTTTTTTAAATCAATGTTTCATATTTTGACAAATCTTAGAGATAATTGGTTTTTAAATTGAATTGGTTTTAAATTGAGACCCCTAAATTTGGGCCAGCTTTGAGGACCCCCAGATAGTTGCATGCATGGGCTGCTCTCATAACCTATAGTGTAAAACAATTAGCATTTTTACATTCTTATTCATTTAATAAAATAATTAAAATATATGAATAGAATTATAAAATAAAATATTTTTATAGAAAATTATTTTATTTAATTATTTCAAAAATTCAACTCAAAAATTTGTAGGGAATTCCTAAAAAGGCTAAAATTATTAGGGCTCTTTTAGTTTATTCCAAACACAAATGATTTTTTTCCATTTAATCCTCATATATATAAAAAAAAATATATATAAATATACATGGTAAATTAATATTATTATAAGTCTGCCACAAAAAAAAAAAAAAACATGTACAGTTTTTTTTTTTTTTTTAAAAAGGGTTTTTTTTTTCAACTTTAAATTTAAAAACTGAATATTTCCTAAAATTTAAAGTGTTTTAAAAAAAATTACATATTATTGATATATAAATTATATGCTTTAAAACAAATAACATGGTTAATGTTACAAATTATTAACATTCACGCCTACAACTTTCATCAAAGAACCTCTCTCAAATTAGGATTTCTACAAAGTCACACGTAATAAAATATGGAGTCAATAGTAAAAGTGCAAAGTTAACGATTGCAACATATTTGATTGTTGTGGTAATTATTTAAAAATATTTTTCAACATGTTTGATTATGCATAAATCATTTAGAGTATAAGAGAGTGTTTGAAAATGATCAATAATGGCTTGGGTTTGCTTAGATTTGGATTGGAGTGCAAAAGAACAAGTCAAAATTGAACTTGGATCAATTTTGGCCTAGGAAGTTCGGTGAACCGAACTCAAAATTTGATTCACCAAAGTCATCAGGCAGCGAGTTCGAATTTTGAACTTACTGCCACACTATTTTCACAAAGTTTGAATTTTAAGATGTTTTGACGGATCCTAATCTATCTTAAGCATATCTAGGGTTTCTTAACACCCTAATAATGTGATAAGCTAGTTTGATTTCAATTTTCAAACCTTTGATCATATCAACCAAATGATTATATCCTTGGTTGCTTATAAAATGGACCATTTTCTGCCTTTTATGGTTACACCAATTTTAGAAGAAAATAACTACGAAGTAGATCATATTTTATGAGCATTAAGAATGCTCTCTAGTGTCCATTCTTCATTGAACATTGACACTAGTTCTCTAGAAGTCAAATTGCACTCAAGGTCTCAACCTTTGCCATCGACGTCAACTTTGGTGTATGAATTATTGGAGACCATACACTTGGATGGCTACGAATAGATGTCGAAAAAGTAAAGGATTGGTAGAGTGAGAGGAGTCTTCGGAAATTATAAGTTTCAATTTTTATGTTTTGTGTTGTCAAAGATATGATATTAATATTCAAAAATATGATATTAATATTGATTGATTCCATATTTATGTTAATTGATTATGTAAATAATTATACGGGAATATTCCCGATATAATCCTTTTGTAATGTCTATATAAAGAAAATTTGTACACTATATTGAAATCAAGAAAAATAGTATATTTTTCTTCAAACTCTCATATTTCGGTTTCTAATATGGTATCAGACGCCTGAATTCCGATCTCTAGATATTTCTTTGTTCCTGTCTCCAAACAGGTCTTATCTCTCTTCTAGACACCCTTATTATTGTGTCCAAACACCTTACTCCCAATTTCCAAACCCTAGCCCTCACTCTCCAACCCTAGCCACCACAACCATCTTATGCCACCATCTCTTCCAGCTGCTCTGGCCACCACTCACGCCACCAACACCATCCCCATCGTCTGGCGACCCTTCCTATCCCCACCGATGCCACTGTCGTGCATTCCCCACCTCTACCACACCTCTTCTTCCTTTACGATGATTCTCCTCTCTCTGGTGTCATCTCCGACCTTCCCAGTGTCGATTGACCCATCCCATCAACTTCTCCTAGCCTTACGATCAAAATCCCCTATTATCGGCCTCTAATTTCGTTGGCAACTGCCAGCTCGCCGTCATCATCTCGAATCTCCAAGCTTGATTCTCCTCCGTCGTGACGTGTTTCCAGCTCATATCACCACCATCATACTCTCATTCCTTGTGTGGT
>SKCR01048182.1:0-40540 GCA_019454045.1 Zanthoxylum bungeanum
TCGGTCTGTATGTATACCAAAAGAGATTAAGATATCCATGTTAGTAAGTCAAGATTCTTAAGACTTTGGCCAAAGACGATCACCTAGGGTTGATCGCATATATATCTGAAATGGTGCTATGATTAGTTGTAAGGAATCGTGGACATGTCGACAATATGAGAAGTGGGCCTTGGAAATTTGACGGTGTAATCTATGTTTCCTAATCACAACTCGGATAGCCTACGACAGAGGGAATGTTAAACATATGTGATGACCTCGACTTGTATAGTTGACACACTCATAAAGTGGTTCATTACTCCCAAGTATAAAAGTGTTGAAGTAATAAAATAATCAGGTAAGTCTGAGATCGATCCGTACGGAATAGATATAGTAAGATAAAATAATAATTCGGGTTAAAAGAAAAAGTAGAATTGTTTGAAGTGATTGAAAATTTTAAATTAGACTACAACAATAAAATAAAATGATGGGTCTAGGGTGTCACACTTAATATTTCAAATTTAGAGAACTCTTACTTTTTATAATATATAAATTGTCATTATTACCCAGTTAATTTATTTCAGGAATTAATTATGGCAAAACTTATAAAACTAGCCATAAAGGCGGTGATAACTTTTTTCTATAACAAGTCTAGTTAGGTACTCAATTATGCCAAATAAATAAAACCAGTCATATAGGCGGTAGCAAAGTTTGTCAATAATTAATCGATATTTAAATTAAATATTAATCATTAGATTAAACTTTATATATTATAATATAAATAAGATTAATCTATATTTTCATATTAAAAACTTCACTATTTACCCATGATTTGAAAAAAATAATCACTCATGATTTTATTACTGAAAGAAAAAAATTACAAAAAAGCTTTAAAAAATAAAACACATAAAAGCTGAAACTTTTCACAAGAGAAACCTATGAATGATGCTAAATTTATAGAGGTGTTGAGTACCTCAATTTATAGAGGTGTTCGGCACCTCTTTCTTGCAAATTAATATATTATAATAATATTATATATATATATATATATATATATATATATATATATATATTCTTGGTGGAACCTCCAGTATAATATATATAAAAGATTTTATATATAAAATCTCGGTGGGTCCTCCAAAATATATTATATATATTATATAAATATATATATTATTAATATAATAATAATAATAATAAAATACATGTGTGAGTAAATACATCATAAGCTCATTTTGTTGCCAATCTAAATACAACGAATGTTTTCCAAGTCTGAATTGAATCTAGCTGTCACGCTCTTTTTGAGTTTTCCGAGTCCTTAAATTCAAATCTCATATCCATTTTTTCCTGTTGAGCTTCTGAAGTAGTATTTTACCTACACAATAAATAAAAAATCAAAATAAAATATAAATATAATTATTATTTAACAAATGTGCTAAATTAATGGGGTTAATGAAATTATAAGTGTAAAATTATTAGTTTTTCTTTTATTAAGTGTACACTTTTTAATGTTCATTACACCCTCAACCAGCTTATTACTAGTCCCTAGTAAATTAAGCGAAAATTTAAAAGAAAAATTCTTATCCAAGTTAATAATTGTTTTCTTTCTTTCTAAATAATCAAATAAGTAAATTCTCATGTACATTTTATCCTTCTTCCATACACACATAAAACAATGTGTTAATCAATTCATTGTGCCCACAATATTCATAGGTTTTGTTGAAAAGAGAGTAATATTTTTGTCCTAAAATTATATTAAATTTCACACCTTTTTGGCAATGGAAATTTATTTATAAATATAAAAATAGTTTTTTTTTTTAAAAAATAATAATAATACATCTTCAATCTTTGTAACGAGTTTTGGGCTAGTGACTCTCAAACCAGTTGGATTTAGGGCACTAGGTGTTAAGACACCCTACGGACTTAATTGCTCAGATGTTAAAAAGAAGAAATGTCTAATTTCTTTAAGCTTTCTCTTTAACCCATGTAACGAGCTTTGGGTCAGTAACTTCCAGACCAGTTGGCCTTAGGACACCAAGTGTTAAAACACTCATGCGGACTTAATTGCTCGAGTTAGAGATGCTACGAAATTTAACTTATTCACATATATATTTTTTATAACAACTCAAGTTCTACCATTTTACGTGAACAATCATTGCTTGCTGAGGCAAGATGTTTGGTTAATAAGTAAAAGTTTGATTATTATTATTATTATTTTAAAAAAATGAAAAAATAACTCAAGCTATACCGTTTTACGTGAACAATCACTGCTTGCTGAGGCAAGATATTCGGTTACTAAGTAAAAGCATGATTATTTTTTTTTAATAAAACGAAAATTCCACTGCCTTTAGGTGCTACCTCCAACAAACTAGAGAACTGAATAATACAAAATTTTCACTTACAACCCATGATCATATGTTACCGTGTATGCTGGTAATACTTGTCAAATGAGCATATGAAGATCAAATTTAATCAATACTATGGAGAATTTATAAATTTAAATGATTCAAAAAGAAAGGAACAAAAATAACTTGTTACGAATTACATTGAGATGTGTCTCATGAGCGAAAACTCCTTACACAACCATTTATGAATAACAATTTCACTTGGTTAGTCAAAAATTTATTGTTGGTTTGTGTGTAGTTTTTTTTTTATAAAAATAAAATAAAATCAACACAAAATATATTTTTTACACACAAAATTACAACAAAGCAAAAATAATTTTTTTTACATAAAACAACAACACAAAAACGAAAATATTTTTTGAAAGAAAAACACAACAATGAAACATAAAAATAAAACTATCTAGTCAATTATCCCCTCCCCCCAACCAAATTGATACATTCGCTTGTAAGAGAAGAAAAAATTACCGTAGGGTAAGTTTGTTTATCTCCAGTAAATGTATATTTCAATCCTTCAAGCAAAGTCTTTAATTCCAATTTGGGTGTTCTTTATGTTTCGCTTCTTCAAGTATTCCTAGTTCCTCAAAATTTTATTTCCCTACATCGTCTTCCAGTACATGTGTAGAATCAAATAAAGAAAAATCATTAGAAATATCTTAATCTAATTGCGTACTTGATTTAAGAAAATTAGCTGTATAAATTTTCATAGAGTCAGATTCACTCCCCTAAATATGTTCTTCCAAAATTGGTTCAATTAGTTCCATGTTCTCATTTTCCCAGTCCTCATCTTATGGCTGCTTGTACATATTAAAAACATTCCAACGTCATATTGCCAAATGATAAATTCATGATTCCATTCTTGCAATTAAATGAAGCATTAGTTGTTGCTAAAAATGGACGACCAAGTATTACAGGAACTGGTTTGTAACTGTCTGCTATAGGTTGTGTTTCTAATATAATAAAATCCATATGATATATGAATTTATTAACTTGTAATAACACATTTTTCATAATTCCTTTCGGTACTTTAACTTATCTACCGACAAGTAAAAAATAGTTGAAGTTGG
Organism: Zanthoxylum bungeanum; assembly: GCA_019454045.1. NCBI lineage: Eukaryota > Viridiplantae > Streptophyta > Magnoliopsida > Sapindales > Rutaceae > Zanthoxylum > Zanthoxylum bungeanum. The sequence continues at coordinate 3,446 of SKCR01048182.1, forward strand.
TTTTAACTCGCCAATATTAAGTTGTTGGTAAACTGAAAATGGAAGCAAATTGACACTGGCTCCAAGATCAAGTAATGCATGTTCAATTTTATGATTTCCAATAATACAAGAAATAGTAGGACAACCAGGGTCTTTGTATTTCAATGTATTATCTGTTGAGAGAATGAAACTTACCTGTTCAGCTAGAAAAGTTTTCTTTCTTACCTGATGTTTTCTTATAAACGTACACAAGTCTTTCAGAAATTTGGAATAAAATGGTATTTGTTTGATGGCATCTAATAAAGGAATATTCACATTCACATGTTTGAATATTTCATATATCTCTGGGGAATGGTTCAATTTCTTTGTTTTTAGTGCTTGAGGAAATGGAGGTGCATGAGAAAAATTATTATCATCAATGATAGGTAAATATTCATCAACCTCTTCCTTACCCATTGAATCTGATTTACTTTCAACTTCATGAGGTTCAAGAATAGGTCTGTGGATGACCTTACCACTGTGAAGAGTAATAATATATTTGACTTAATTTAAGTGTTGACGAGGGTTTTGATGACTCTTGGGGTTTGAATATGGTTGTTCAAGAAACTTTTCATTCTCATTAATGGTCAATACATATGTGATTTTGGCAAAAGTATCTTTCAAATCAATCAATATTTGCATATTTTGATTATTAATGGCTTCATGTTTTTCAATGAATGCATGCAAGGCATCTTCAAGGGTTTTCCTAGATGCTGGGACATATGGTGCATAATTTTGGGAATTTTAGAAATTTTGGTGTACCTGGGGAGGTTTTTGCGATGGTTGTGCTTGGTTATCATTCCACCAATTGAAGTTTGGATGGCTTCTCCAACCAGAATTGTAGGTTTGAGACTATGGGATTGGATTTGGTCTCTTAAAGGTGTTTATGGAACTGACTTGGTCATGGAGATATTCTTGCAGGGCTGACAAGGTTCGGCATACTTGTGTGACATGTGACTTCTTAAACTGACTTGACATGATCACTCTTCCATATTTCAAATATCCCAACTTTTTTTTAGCTAAAGATGTATATTTAGCAGAAAGGACATGGTCTTCCCTAAGGTTAAACATACCTCTACCAGAAGACTGTGGTTTTACAAACGGCTAATAAGTGCAAACTGTATCCTATTGTTGTTCATTATTTGATATGTGTTCTAGGTAATCTAATGCATCTTCAGGATTTTTATCCCTAAACTCACCATTACATATAATTTCCACTACTTATCTACCTTGGGGTGTTAAACCCTCGTAGAAGTAGGAAACTGTAGGCATTGCATTTTTGCATGTGAAACCCGATGATGAGTCTCAGTTGGAGGCACTACCTTTTAAGTCACGGAAGCCGCGGGAAACGGACGTCGGAAAGGGAAATTCAGGATGAGTATGCTATCAAAGTCGTTTCACATGTTCACTGTTTCCGTTCGTGTTGCGTTCTTAAACGCGTTCGAACGTCAGGCAGATTGCGGCGTTCGTGTCGCGTTCGAATTGGCGTTCGAACGGTATCGGTATTTCTGGTTTTTTGCTGTTAGCCTCATGCACCCTAGCCTAGCCCAAGCCCGCTTAAAACACACCCAAAAATTAAATAAATATTAAGTTAAATATTATTAGATAATGTAATTAAAAATAATATTAATAAGTCATATACCAAATTAAATAAAACAAATAAAATCTAAATAATCACCTACCAAAATAAATAAAATATTTACCAAACATAAAATAAGTATATGCCTAATATAAACTAATCAAATATAATCATTCCTAACTAAATAATATATTACCAATCTAAAATATTTGACTTCCTAATCAACACCAATCTAATCTTGTAACTTCCTAATTTATAATATTTTGTCCCCCCTCAATCTTGTATGTATGCTATTCTTGAGAAGCCTAAATTAGAAACCAAGATCATATTCCTTGTGAGACAAGGTGAAGCCCTAGCCATTCTCTATATAAACAACCACCACCCAAAGCCTCTCGGCCTCTCTCTAGTTCACGTTTTTCACAAGCAAAAAGAAGCTAAAAATTCTGTCCACTTTCCATTCTCTCAAGTTCACACATACTACAAAGAAATAACACAAAATTCTCTTCGTCTCCTTCCCCTAATCACCGAAAATCATACTTCCATTCAGCAGCCATACACGCCCAAAACAGTAGAAAAACGACCTTAAAACAGTAGCCCGAAATCACCTTAAAATAGCAGCAAAAATACCCCAAAAAAGCCCCTAAATCACCTAAACCAGTAACTAAAAAACTGCACTTAAAACATTCAAAAAACACCCAAAACAGTCCATTAAAAAACCAAAACACTGACCTGAACAGCAAGCATAAATACAGAGGAAAAACTAGCAAATTGGAGACCAAACAACAGCAAAACGGAGGCCAAACAGCAAGCAAAATAGCTACGTGAACGCGCACGCATTTTCTTAGTTTCATTATGCATCAGGTCTGGTTCCGTTCGAACGCGTTCTCGAATGCCACACGAACGTGAACCTTCTGTTTGCCGTTCGAACGCATCCTCAAACGCTACCGAACGCGCACGTATTTTCTTAGTTTCATCATGCATCAGGTCTGGTTTCGTTCGAAAGCGTTCTCGAACGCCACACGAACGTGAACCTTCTGTTTACCGTTCGAACGCATTCTCAAATTCTACGCGAACGCGCACGCATTTTTTAGTATTTCATGCATCAGGTCTGGCTCCGTTCGAACGCGTTCTCGAACGCTATATGAACGCTAAACTTCTATTTACCGTTCGAACGCGCACCCACTGAACTGAGTCCTTTTCATCAGATTTCATACATAATTGTTCCTAGTAGCTATCCTTCGTATGATGAATCTGATTGCTTCTCTGTATTACGCAAGATTGTGTAGGTATCATTCATCTGTATTCCTCACATGTATGAGTACAATGTATTTAACGTATTACAATTCATATATCCATGTCATGATAGCATTTGAGTATTATTTCTCGTGGTTATATCAGATGGAAACCCAGACATAAATTCCGTAGCCGATTCCGAATGGACGGTAGTGCGGTCTGTACTTGGGATACAATTCCACGTACCACTTGGAAAAGTGCTCACAGTGTGCTTGTGCGGTTAATGTGTGTGCTTGTGTTTTTTTTAATATAATATGCCAATGAAGTCGTATGTTCGTTGCTACTTTGATGTATTTTCAAGCATGGAATCTTAGATGTGAAATATATGTAAATTCAGGTGTAAGTTTTATTTTAGTGCATATGGATTTAGAAGCATGATACTCTTGGAAATAAGTGTTACTTAAGCTTGATTAAATTATTACACAAATCCTTTCATTACAAGTGACATAAGTAAGGGACCAGGGTCGAGGCGCCCCCGTTGTCGGTTGTAGTTTCGGGATGCGTCTCAGGGTCGAGGTGCCCACTACATCATCAGTTTGAGGACGAGGTCCTATTGTCAGCGCTATTGGGTCGAGGTGCCCAGGGTCGAGGTGCCCCCGTTGTCAGGTGTAGTTAGTGGGATGCGTCCAGGATCGAGGTCCATCGCAGCACCAACTCAGCTCGAGGCAGCAGACGAGCCAGGTAAGTGAAGATGCATTGCATAACTTTGATAGGATTGTTCAAAGTCACACACTGCACAAGTCCCATCAAAGGGGGTGACTGTAGGCATTGCATTTTTGCATGTGAAACTCGATGATGAGTCTCAGTTGGAGGCACTACCTTTTAAATCACGGAAGCCGCGGGAAATGGACGTCGGAAGGGGAAATTCAGGATGAGTATGCTATCAAAGTCGTTTCACGTGTTCACTGTTTTCGTTCATGCTGCGTTCTTAAACGCGTTCGAACGTCAGGCAGATTGTGGGCGTTCGTGTCGCGTTCGAATTGGCCTTCGAACGGTATCGGTATTTCTGGTTTTGCTGTTAGCCTCATACACCCTAGCCTAGCCCAAGCCCACTTAAAACACACCCAAATTAAATTAAATATTAAGTTAAATATTAATTAGATAATGTAATAAATAAAATAATTAATTAAGTCATATACCAAATTAAATAAAACAAATAAAATCTAAATAATCACCTACCAAAATAAATAAAATATTTACCAAACATAAAATAAGTATATGTCTAATATAAACTAATCAAATATAATCATTCCTAACTAAATAATATATTTACCAATCTAAAATATTTGACTTCCTAATCAACACCAATCTAATCTTGTAACTTCCTAATTTATAATATTTTGTCCCCCCTCAATCTTGTGTATGCCATTCTTGAGAAGCCTAAATTAGAAACCAAGATCATATTCCTTGTGAGACAAAGTGAAGCCCTAGCCATTCTCTATATAAACAACCACCACCCAAAGCCTCTCGGCCTCTCTCTAGTTCACGTTTTTCACAAGCAAAAAGAAGCTAAAAATTATGTCCACTCTCCATTCTCTCAAGTTCACACATACTACAAAGAAATAACACAAAAATTCTCTTCGTCTCCTCCCCTAATCACCGAAAATCATGCTTCCATTCAGCAGCCATACACGCCCAAAATAGCAGGAAAACGACCTTAAAACAGTAGCCCGAAATCACCTTAAAACAGCAGCAAAAATACCCCAAAACAGCCCCTAAATCACCTAAACCAGTAACTAAAAAACTGCACTTAAAGCCTTCAAAAACCACCCAAAACAGTCCATTAAAACACCAAAACACTGACCTGAACAGCAAGCAGAAATACAGAGGAAACACTAGCAAAGTGGAGGCTAAACAACAGCAAAACGGAGGCCAAACAGCAAGCAAAACAGCAAAACAGTGAGAGCCAAGACGCTAAACCAGTGAACCGGAGAAGTAGCGGTGTGATAACCCTTCCGACGGCCGTGAAACGCGAGTTCGAAAGTCGACATAAAAGGTTAGACCTGAGGGTATTTTCCACATTCATTTTCTGTTTTATTTGTATTATTTATTGAATATTGCTTGCATGATTGTTATGTTGAAATGCATGTTGTGGCCCTTGAGTAGATAAATATGCATGGATTATGAGATATGGTATGTTATGGCTTTGGAATAAAACGAAAGATGTGTCAACTCTCGCGGTATATCGGATGGAAACCCGGACATAAATTTCATAGCCGATTCCGAATGGACGGTAGTATGATCTGTACTCGGGATACAACTCCACGTACCGCTTGAGTAAATGACATTTTCTTTTGTCTTATATTGCTTTGATTTATTTATTTTTCGTCATTTGAGTTCTGCATATTACTTTTGTATGCGTGATTCAATCGAGCGCATGGGCTTAGTAAGTGCGATGAAAGGTCCCCTACTTGGAGGGGTTAAAATCCTTTACCACGATGTTTTCCGCGCCGGTTGATGTGTGTTCGGTTGAATGCAAGATACGTTCAATCGGGCATACTAAGTTTGATATTATTGTTTTTTAATTCTTTGTATGCATGATTCAATCGAGCGCATGGGCTTAGTAAGTGCGATGAAAAGTCCCCTATTTGGAGGGGTTAAAATCCTTACAACAATGCTTTGCCGCACCGGTTGATGTGTGTTCGGTTGAATGCAAGATACGTTCAATCGGGCATACTAAGTTTGATATTATTGTTTTTAATTCTTTGTATGCATGATTCAATCGAGCGCATGGGCTTAGTAAGTGCGATGAAAGGTCCCCTATTTGGAGGGGTTAAAATCATTTACCACGATGTTTTGCCGCGCCGGTTGATGTGTGTTCGGTTGAATGCAAGATAAGTTCAATCGGGCATACTAAGTTGATATTATTGTTTTTCAATTCTTTGTATGCATGATTCAATTGAGCGCATGGGCTTAGTAAGTGCGATGAAAGGTCCCCTATTTAGAGGGGTTAAAACCATTTACCATGATGTTTTTCCGCGCCAATTGGTGTATACTCGATTGGATGCGAGATGAGTTCAATCGGATACGTGAGGTCCCACATTGTGGATTTGTTTGTCTATGAATGTGTTGCATGCATCAGGTCTGGTTCCGTTCGAATGCGTTCTCGAACGCCACACGAACGTGAACCTTATATTTATCGTTCGAACGCGTTCTCAAACGCTACGTAAACGCGCACGCATTTTCTTAGTTTCATTATGCATCAGGTCTGGTTCCGTTCGAACGCGTTCTCGAATGCCACACGAACGTGAACCTTCTGTTTACCGTTCGAAGTATCCTCAAACGCTACGCGAACGCGCACGCATTTTCTTAGTTTCATCATGCATCAGGTCTGGTTTCGTTCGAACGCGTTCTCGAACGCCACACGAACGTGAACCTTCTGTTTACCGTTCGAACGCATTCTCAAATTCTACGCGAACGCGTACGCATTTTTTAGTATTTCATGCATCAGGTCTGGCTTCGTTCGAACGCGTTCTCGAACGCTATATGAACGCTAACCTTCTATTTACCGTTCGAACGCGCACCCACTGAACTGAGTCCTTTTCATCAGATTTCATACATAATTGTTCCTAGTAGCTATCCCTTCGTATGATGAATCTGATTGCTTCTCTGTATTACGCAAGATTGTGTAGGTATCATTCATCTGTATTCCTCACATGTATGAGTACAATGTGTTTAACGTATTACAATTCATATATCCATGTCATGATAGCATTTGAGTATTATTTCTCGTGGTATATCAGATGGAAACCCAGACATAAATTCCGTAGCCGATTCCGAATGGACGGTAGTGCGGTCTGTACTTGGGATACAATTCCACGTACCACTTGGAAAAGTGCTCACATGTGTGCTTGTGCGGTTAATGTGTGTGCTTGTGTTTTTTTTTTAATATAATATGCCAATGAAGTCGTATGTTCGTTGCTACTTTGATGTATTTTCAAGCATGCAATCTTAGATGTGAAATATATGTAAATTCATGATACTCTTGGAATAAGCATGATACTTAAGCTTGATTAAATTATTACAAATCTTAGAAGCATGATACTCTTGGAAATAAGTGTTACTTAAGCTTGATTAAATTATTACACAAATCCTTTCATTACAAGTGACATAAGTAAGGGACCATTCCGAACCCAACGGTTTGAGGTCTTCCCTTGCGAGGGGTGAGTGCGGCCTTAAATCTCATTCTCCCGGTTCACACCGGGTGGCGACTCTATTATTCTCCGATTTAGTCCCCCGTGGCTACTCCGTACTCCCAACCGGGCCGCGAGCCCGGGACAGCATGCGTCGTCCAGTTTCTGTGTCCCACATAAACCAACCTCCATATTTCAAACCAGTGATGTGGACAAACATTAAATATTTCCTTAAATCTCTCCCAATATTGGTAAAGTGTTTCTCCCGACTCTTGTGTGAAAATTATGATTTTCCTCTTAAAAGAGTTTGTCCTGTGAGGGGGAAATAATTTTTTCAGAAATTGCTCTTGCAAATCATCCCATGTTCTGATGGATCCTGACCTAAGGTTCTGCAGTCAAATTTTAGCTTTATCCTTTAAATAAAAGGGAAAAAACTTAAGTCAAATTATATTCATGTTGTAATTTTGATATGTGCAAGTGTTACATACCTCTTCGAATTCCCTTAAGTGCTGATAAGGATTCTCTGATTCAAGACCGTGGAATGTGGGTAAAATTTGGACGATACATAGTTTAAAATTGAAATGTGATGCATGTGGGGGAAAGTAATGCAAGATGATGATCATGTCCTAGTGGGATTCATGAATTCTCTTAGTGTTCTAGGATGATTAAGATCGTCATGCTGCTGAGAATCATTTTCTACTTGATCCACTGGATTTTCATTTCGGGCATGTGGATTTTCTTTTTGGTTCTCGTGGGTTATCATCTCGAGGTCAATCTTAGTCATGTCTTCTTGTGACCACGTAAAATAGTTGTGTCGTTCCTTGAGGAAGCTAATCAACACTAACCATAGCTTGGGTTCAACTGGGATCCAATATGGCCTTTGTGGTCCGCCAGATGAGTGTGGATCTGGACCTCATTGAGTTCTTCAATATTGCGTTGATCCGGCTCAGACAGGCAAAGCTCGCTCTGTAATTTCTATGATGAGGTTGGCTTGGTCTTCAAGGTCGTCAGATATCAACTCTTTGAGCCCTGCTGATTTTCTTTTATCATTTGTATTCCCCATTTGGTGGGAAATTTCAACACTTGATGGAAAATTAATGAAACTGCCCTCATATCATGGATCTATGGGTGGCCAACGATCATGTTGTAGGTTGAATGGTAGTCCAGAACTAGGAACGTTATCATCTTGTTATCCGCTCATGCGTATACTGGGAGTGAGATTTCTCCCAAGATAAACTTTTGTTCACCGCTAAAATCGATCAACACAGTCGACCGTCAGTTGATTTTACTCAAGTCTACTCCCATGTCTGCTAGGGTTGTAGTGAAGATGATGTTGACTAAAGAGCCAGTGTCAACCAACACTCTTTTGATTGTGAAGTTAGCCACTTGTATAGATATTACGAAAGCATCATGGTGAGGGTTCACTAAAGCTGAGACCTTGTCGTATATGAACCCAATTGTGAGGTTAGTGAAGGATTCTTCAAGAGCTATGGTTGACTGGGACATCTCTGTTGATGCTTCTCTTGTATATCGCTTAGTAGTTGAGTACAAAACACTATTGATTTATGATCATCCAATGATGTGGTTGATCGTATTTTTGATCGGAGGTGGTGGAGGGTCTTCTCTCTCACCCCTTTCGTCTCTTCATGCTATGGTGACTTTGCCTATGTCAGTGAGCAAGTCTCTAAGGTAGCCTTTGTACAACAACTCCAGCACTTCCAGTCTCAAGGCTACGTAATTTACAGTCAAGTGCCCGTAATCTCGGTAGAACTCAAACCATTTTTTTGTATTCGTTTTGGATAACCCGCCCCGGGGCACTCTGGCAATCTCACTGCGCCTCTCATCTTCTTCAAAACTAAGACGAAGTCCCTAAGTGACACGATGAAGTTGTAGTCAGGGAGCCTTGGTTGTTTGACGAAGGCTGGCGTCGACCGTGTAGGCTGAGGGCCTACGCTCGTTTCCAGAAGTCATGGATGATCTGAAAGTCATAGATTGAGAGAGCTTTACTTGCTATTAATCACAGGGGCCCCACGATGGGTGCCAAATTATAGACACTGAATTTCTCTTCGGTCTAATATTGAGAATTTGTATGATGGGGGCACCAACGATCCTACACAATAAAGGTAAAGTGACCCACCGATATGGTGGATATCGTAGGCACTCCGATGCTCAAGTCAGTGGTGATGATAGGCGAAAAAGAAAGGGGAGAGCAAGACAAGGGATTACCTCGATCATCGTAGATTACCGTAAGAGCAGTAGGCTGATGTTTAGGGAGTAATGTATGCTTTGAGAACTCGAGTGTGAGAGTTAAAACTTGATTGTCAATCTCTTGGACCCCCTCTCCTTTTATAGGCTGTGAAGTAGCCCTTAGTCGGTTAAGGATTCCTTGGAAGTGTCGTATTCCTACCATATTTAGGAAAAAGGTAGTAGATTGTGGACTAAATTAGGAGTGCCTAGATATCTAGGATGAGGTGTGATCCCTATTGTACTTAGATTATACCACCGTGTTTGTAGGTAATCGGTCGTGACCTAAATATTTAGTTCCTATTATGAAGGAATTAGTCGTGTGTAGATTAGCGAACAATGTCTATTGGGGCATTGCTCATATGTTGTCGGCCGGGACATTAAGTAGCATGATTATGGTCTGTTGGAGACCTTTTGAGTCGCGTTGACTCTTGGAAGCCTTTAGGCCATATGGACTTTTTTCCATTGGAGGGTATGGGCTTCTAGGCCATGGTGTGAGTCATGTCTATAGGCTCAGAGCTGTTGATAGTCTTGCGGGGAGAATATTTAACCCAATAGATTTGATGTCGTCTGGGATCAATGTCGACTAGAATGTCCATGTCTAGTGGGGCTCTGACGGCTCAAAGACATTTTGATTGGGCCTTGTTGGCAGCCCATGATGCCATTGGGGGCCAGATGAAGGTGAGAAGACATAATCTTATACGAGTTGTCGCGTGGGCCCAAGTGTCTTCTGAGACACAATGATGTTTGGATCCTTTGTTCAAATTTGGCACGTACACCTGGCAATAAGACTTAAGCCATTTACCAACAAATCACACTCTTTAGGGACTAGCTCTTATTGTTACTTATGTTATATTGGATATTTATGAAGTAAGTATCTTATTAATTGAAAGGTCGAAAAGATTAGAAAAAATAATCATTTCACTATATTCTTATAAGGAACATGTTTTATTTTATTATTTTTTAATGTTTGCACTATCTTTTCTTGATATGGATGACATATGGTTGAAAGGGCTAATTCAAACCCTCATGATAAAAAAAAACGGCCACATTCTTACCGTTATGGAGAACTTTGTTTTTAAAATACTTATGAATCGAGGAAATTAATATAGAAAATGGAACATAATGATGAATGATTTTAAAAGGTTATATGAATTTGAGGGTATTTTTATTGTAATATTTTTTAATTAAAGCAAAACACACAAAATTATATATTTTTCTATAAAATAACATTTATAGGACGAATTTGTTAATTTTCTCCCACTCAAAGTTAATTTTATACAAATTTATCTTTAAATTTGTCTTGCGTTACATGCATACACATAAATTCTTATATGCACACTATCTTCCAAAATTCTTTCTTAGCATGGAAAAGTTTCAATAATTCTAGGGATATTTTTTTGTGATATTTTAGTGACATTTATAATTCAAACAGTTGTAAATTTAGTATCTCTGTAAAATATATAATTGATTGAAATAAGAATGTCATAAAAAAAATTCTTATAAATATAGGAAAATTTTTGAAGTAGTTTGAGGTGATAACATCAAATCAATTTTATTTTATAATTCCAAGAGGGAAAAAATTGCAGCTTCCTCTTACTCCTCTTCCTTCAAGAGTGAGTCTAATTTTGGTTTCAAATCAATAAAAAGATCGAGGAAAATTTACGTAAATGACCTATTAAATGACCGACCAGCATTTGATCACCATCATCATCATCATCTAAATTACTCTAGGTAACAAAAACTTTTTTTTTTTTAAAACATTCGAAATCTCGCTGTCAAATCACTCAATTCGATTTAAGCGGAATAAATAAAAACATTCGACTGTCCTAAACTCTTACAAAAAATACACTATTGAACTCGAATAAAAACACTAAGCTTCAACATCTTTTAAAATACACCGTGGGTTTTGTATTAATTGTGTTTTCTCCAATGATTATTTCATGGATTTAATACAAAGAAAAATGTTTACCAAGAATTAGTAGATTAAAAAAATGTTAAAATATGGCAAGAATGATTTATTCCTAATATGAGATAAAACTCATAAAATGGTCACTTTTTATTGGATACATGAGGGCGATCATTTTTTCAAATTTCAACTTTAAGATCGGGAATCAATCATTTTAATTGATTTTTAACTTATTTTTTTTCAATATAGTAAATCATGGTAAAACATACACACATATATATTGTTGATGGTGTTTTTTCGGGCACTATGTTATTTAAACAACACGACAGGGGTAAAAGGGGTAACTCTATTGATCGAGACCGTTAAAGCCGACCCGACAACTTGACGGTAAGAGGCCGAGCACTTTATACTAAATGGCCGACCACTTGAGATCGGATGACCGGGCATTATCAGATCGACAAACAACATTCTCAGTTCAAATGGCTATCATGACCGACCTCATGAAGACCGAGCACATGACGAGGCGTGCTCAAGAAGATAAAACATCCTATTCTTGTAGAAAATGGATAAGTTGTCCTACTTTAATGGGGTAAAGTAATAAGTTAATATCCTAATAGGATAAAGGAAGTAAAGGTAGTTTGAAATTAGGAAACCTTGTGGCGGAAGGAGGTTAACTCAATTAGGAACCCTTGTAAGAGAAGGAGTCTGATTCCTGTTTTTATTATAAATAGGAGGGTAGAGAACAAGTTGAAGGCATCTGAAAATCATCACAAGGGTGAGAGATAAGAGTTCCAATTTGTAAGAGCAAAGGAGAGGTCTGAGAGGTGTATTTGAGTAATAAAAAAGTATCATCCTGTTCTTGTCCGTGGACGTAGGTCGGATCCCAAAAATCCACCGAACCACGTTAAATCACCTTGTCTGATTGGCGTATTTTCTTGTTTTCCGCTAAGTTTGCTTTTGGTCCCCCATAACCAAACAAATTCACAGTTGAAGGAGGATTCCCTCGGAGGTGATATTCCCATATTACCCTGAGACCAAAATCCACCGTCAACAGTTGGCGCCGTCTGTGGGGACCTCTACGAAAAGCAACTCGCGTAATAAGACAAATGGCGGAAGGCGGAACCAACAATCATCAGGGGGCTCGGGCTCGGCTGCGGAATGGATGGAAAAGATCGAGGAAAACCTTAGGAAGGAAAGGGAGGAAAACCAAACTCTACTAAAAAACCATAGTAGACCGGTTGGAAAGGATGGAAGGAGCACGGGACGGAAAATTCGAGGCCGGGACTAGCCGGCGAAGGAGCGAAGGAGTGAGATAGCGGAAGGAAAGAGAATTGTTGATACAAGCGAAGACGACAGACCTCAAAGGAGGGAACCCTACAGGGTGAGATCCGTGGTAGTACAAAGGGATTCCCAAACCGAGGACACATGGGAGGAGGAAGATGACAAATCATCACCAGATCCCTCCTACGATAGCCCTCACAGTACCCGGGGGGAGGAGGAAAAGAACATACCGAAGAGGTGCGGGACGACGCCGACCCTGAGAAACGCCGCTCCCAAGATAGCAGAAAGAAAAGAAACCTCAGAGGGCGGCATGGAACCAGGGACAGCGGTATGAAATCTTGGTTACGGGAGGAGCTGGTCAAATGGGGAGTATACCCCAACGCAAACAGAGGGGATACCCAGGACGTCAAAGATGAGTCCCCCCTCACGGAGGAAATAAAATCGGAGAAATTCCCGAAGAGATTTAACATGCCGACCATGACACCGTACAAGGGCCATACCGACCCTAAAACCCACATTGAAAGTTTCACCTACTGATGGAGGTGCAAGGGGTAACAGGGGACGCCATCTGCAAAGTGTTCCCCCTAACTCTGGCCGGACCAGCCATTCTATGGTACAGGAGCTTAGCCCCAAGAAGCATCAGCAGCTTCACACAACTGAAGAAGTCATTCATACGACACTTCAAGGGGGCTTGTGTCCCCAGAAAGACGATTGGAGAACTCCGGCTAATGAAGCAAGGAGACGATGAACCTCTGAAGATATTATTGAAAGGTACCATAATATGGTACTCGAGTCGGAGGGTATGAATCCCCGAAGCCCTGGAAAGCTTGAAAGAAGCCTTGAGGGTCGGAAGACTCTGGACCTACCTAAGGATCCAGGACACCCCGGACTACGCCACCGCCCTGGAGGTGGCCCGGAAGTTCGTTTCGTTAGAGAACGAAGAGAAAGTGTCCGGAAAGGGAACAACATCAGGGATAGAACCACAAGGGAGGGCGCCCAACGCCGAACAGAAAAAGAATCCAGAAGACCACCCCCGAAACACAAAGAATTCAAGCCACTGAACCGGGACAATCAGGAGAGAAGAGCGCCGACCCAAGTAAACCACGTGGTCAGGGAAGATGCATACATTCCCCTAAAGAAACCACTGGGACAAATTTTCATGGAGATTCAGGGGGAAAGGCCTCTTAGTGGAACCCGACCAAAGGAGATTCCCACCAGACAGAAGGAACCAAAAAGCTTATTGTGTACACCACAACTCCAGAGGACATGCAACGGACGGATGTAAAGATCTGCGAGAGCAGATGGAAGACCTAGCAAGAAACGGATATCTGATCTGAACAAATACATTGACCACGAAGTTATGACGACCAGACAAAGAGCATGTGGCCGCCAAATCAATCAACTAAAAAAAAAAAGGGCAGTTTGTCCCGAAAACATAAATAAAAATTCTCTTTTCAAAAAAGGTTCTCGTCCACTTTCTTAAAACATAAATAGAAAGACCTACTCAAAAACCGGGGACAAACTTAGCACCTAAATACAAAAAAAACGACCAAGCAATAAAGACTTGGGCAGCTCGGGGCTTGACCTTGCCCACCGAGGTCATTCAGTTATCCGGCTCGGGATCGGGCTACGTCCCACCGAGTCATGCACGTTGGTCTGAGGACAGAAACACTCCCTCAGAGCCAAGTACGTCTTTCGGCTCGGGGCTGGATTGCGTTCCGCCGAGGCCCCTTCATTAATCAGCTCGGGGCTGGATTTCGTTCCGCCGAGGCCATATTCAGCTCGGGGTCGGGTTACGTCCCACCGAGTCATGCATATTGGTCTGGGGACAGGACATTCCCCAGAGCCAAGTACCTCTTTCAGCTCGGGGTCGGGTTACGTCCCACCGAGACATGCTCATTAGTCTGGGGACGGAACATTCCCCAGAGAGCAAAGTATCTCTCTAGCTCGGGGTCCTCAGGGACATACCCGATGTAACGGATCCGTGAGAAGCATAGCACAGGGAGGGATGATACCCTGTGGCGATTGCTTACTCCAGTGTTACCGAACATAAGGAGGAACATGCCCTTAATGTGTCGAACACTCTTCTGATCCTCACCTGCCCGATGTAATGGATCCGGGGAAAGCATAGCACGAGGGATAATGACACCCCCGTGACGATTGCTAACTCCAGTGATACCGGGCCTAAGGAGGAACATACCCTTAGTATCCCGGACACTCTTTGATCCATTCATCATCCGGATCCGCGGGAGGCACAGCACGGGGAGGCGTATACCCCTGTGGCGTGTGCCTACTCCAGCGTGGTAAGGAGGAGCCCTCATACAATACACAGGCTCCCGAGCGAACCGACGTGTAGAGGATGTGCCCTTACCGTTCATACGCTCTTCTGATCCGAATCCTGGTTCGCCGGGACACTGAATTGAAAGATTCAGAATTGTGTTTTGGAGGCCTCGGGCAGGACGCTGTTTCGAGGCATCCGTGCTGTTGTTTACACTTGTGAAAAGTTTTACTTTGGGACAAGTGCTAAGTCACCCCCACCTTTTGATTTTACCTTCAAAGGCTTTGTTTTTATTTTTTCGCCGGTCTGGTAGAGGGACGCCTATGCCAGATTCGGTAGGGCTTCAAAGGTTGATTCACTTCCCTTCTGAATAAGTCCCAGGGATTAATCGGCTCGGGTCTGGATTTCGTTCCGCCAAGCCACTTGTTTATTCGGTTCGGGGCTGGATTTCGTTCCGCCGAGGCCGCTTGGTTATTTAGCTCGGGTCGGGATACGTCCCACCGAGTCAGCCCTTTGGACTGGGGACGTAACATTCCCCCAGGACCAAGTGATTCTTAGAGCTCGGGGTCGGGGTACGTCCCACCGAGTCAGCCCTTCGGACTGGGGACGTAACATTCCCCCAGGTCCAAGTGCCTTTCTCAGCTCGGGGTCGGGGTACGTCCCACCGAGTCAGCCCTTCGGACTGGGGACGTAACATTCCCCCCAGGTCCAAGTGCCTTTCTCAGCTCGGGGTCGGGGTACGTCCCCACCGATCAGCCCTTCGGACTGGGGACGTAACATTCCCCCAAGTCCAAGTGCCTTTCTCAGCTCGGGGTCGGGTTGCATCCCACCGAGTCAGCCCTTCGGACTAGGGACGTAACATTCCCCCAAGTCCAAGTGCCTTTCTCTGCTCGGGGTCGGGTTGCGTCCCACCGAGTCAGCCCTTCGGTCTGAGGACGTAACATTCCCCCAGGTCCAAGTACCTTTCTCAGCTCGGGGTCGGGGTACGTCCCACCGAGTCAGCCCTTCGGACTGGGGACGTAACATTCCCCCAGGTCCAAGTGCCTTTCTCAGCTCGGGGTCGGGGTAACGTCCCACCGAGTCAGCCCTTCGGACTGGGGACGTAACATTCCCCCAGGTCCAAGTGCCTTTCTCAGCTCGGGGTCGGGGTACGTCCCACCGAGTCAGCCCTTCGGACTGGGGACGTAACATTCCCTCAGGTCCAAGTGCCTGTCACAGCTCGGGGTCGGGGTACGTCCCACCGAGTCAGCCCTTCGGACTGGGGACGTAACATTCCCTCAGGTCCAAGTGTCGTTCTCAGCTCGGGGTCGGGTTGCGTCCCACCGAGTCAGTCCTTCGGACTGGGGACGTAACGTTCCCCCAGGCCCGAGCATCTCTCACAGCTCGAGACAGGATCACATGCCACCGAGCACATCATCGTTAGCTCAGAGGCAAAATTTTCTCCTCACAATCGAGATTGGATCAGTCAGGGGTCAGGACCCCCAATCTCTGGTACATATATTACAGAGGATGAGTCATTTTTAGTTTGGACAACAAGAGGAACTTCATCTCCTGATGGAACGACCCAAGTAAGCAATTTGCTTTGAGGTGGAGAATCATTCTGAATAGAGTCAGCATCTCCAATAAACCGAGGATATGAAGATAGAAACAGAAGACTTAGTTGATGGCAAAGACAATTTCTCGGTGATTTCTGGAGCGACCACCAGCAAGGCGATCAGCACACCATCTTTTTTTATAGTTCCCGGCATCAACTCACAAACTCGTTGTTACCGAGAACTAGGGGACAGATGTTGATGGTGTTTTTCGGGCACTATGTTATTTAAACAACACGACAGGGGTAAAAGGGGTAACTCTATTGATCGAGACCGTTAAAGCCGACCCGACAACTTGACGGTAAGAGGCCGAGCACTTTATACTAAATGGCCGACCACTTGAGATCGGATGACGGGCATTATCAGATCGACAACAACATTCTCAGTTCAAATGGCTATCATGACCGACCTCATGAAGACCGAGCACATGACGAGGCGTGCTCAAGAAGATAAAACATCCTATTCTTGTAGAAAATGGATAAGTTGTCCTACTTTAATGGGGTAAAGTAATAAGTTAATATCCTAATAGGATAAAGGAAGTAAAGGTAGTTTGAAATTAGGAAACCTTGTGGCGGAAGGAGGTTAACTCAATTAGGAACCCTTGTAAGAGAAGGAGTCTGATTCCTGTTTTTATTATAAATAGGAGGGTAGAGAACAAGTTGAAGGCATCTGAAAATCATCACAAGGGTGAGAGATAAGAGTTCCAATTTGTAAGAGCAAAGGAGAGGTCTGAGAGGTGTATTTGAGTAATAAAAAAGTATCATCCTGTTCTTGTCCGTGGACGTAGGTCGGATCCCAAAAATCCACCGAACCACGTTAAATCACCTGTCTGATTGGCGTATTTTCTTGTTTCGCGCTAAGTTGCTTTTGGTCCCCCATAACCAAACAAATTCACAGTTGAAGGAGGATTCCCTCGGAGGTGATATTCCCATATCCTGAGACCAAAATCCACCGTCACATATATATTGGTGATTTTTGATGACAACTACTTTGAACAGTTCGGCAAGGGCAGAAAAATAATTTCAGATTTTGGGTTATTCCTCGGCCAGAGAGAGTCCGGACACAATTTCTCGGGATGACCGACCAGAACACGCAATATGGTACAGATTCAGAGACCGACCACATCAGAGCAGAGACCGATCACAGAAGATAGGTCAGGCAGTTCAGCACGGTTTGGGCCGACCACAACAGGAGTCTGGTGGCTCAGTTCACTGCTGTTTCACCTTCAGTACCGCGGAAGATAAGTTCGGATATTTCTGGACGAGGGAGAGACTGTTTGGAAGCTCGGCAGGTCAGAGTTGTTGGGTTTTTTCCCTCCAAAACGTGTCATTGTTTGGAGGCACTTTACAGGCTGGATCCAGTATATAGCGTGTGGCGGAAGATAACCAGAATGATATGACAGGATTTCATAGAGTAGGCTTTGCTTTCGGCGATGACAGTCATGGGGCAGAGAGTCCATCAGTCAGCCGGAAATCACGTGGAAAACGTCATGAGAGGATGGGAACAATATTTTCTCTTAGTATATAAAGGGAGGATAGATTCATTTGTAGAGGGTTGGTTGGATGGTAGTGGTTGCCAGAAATCTCATAATAACACTACTCGTAAACACCGTAAGAAAACAACTCGGTATCATACGACCACCTTTCAAAAGAGGTCGGCCGAGCTAGTTTTGGGTAATAAAAAGCAGCACCCCACTTTGTGTCCGTGGACATAGGCTGGACTTGCTCCGCCTAACCACGTTAAAACTCCATTGTCAACTTGTGCGATGTTTCATCTTTTACTAAATTTACTTTTGGTCATTCCCAAACCAAACAAATTAAAGGTTGAGGGAAGGTTGTCTCGGGAGAGTTATCTCGAAACTGCCCCTGGAATGAAAATCAGCCGTCAACAGTTGGCGCCGTCTGTGGGGAAAGAGCAAAAAGAAATTTGTGTAGTAAGACGATGGTAGAAGGTGGAAACCATGGGTTATAGGAGAGTTCAGCGGCATAGTGGTTTGGAAGAATGAAAGAAAGACTGGATGAAAGGGAAAGGGAACGGTTGGAAGCTGGTCTGAGTGGAAATGGGAAAGGATTCGAAGAAGAAGAAAGAAGGTTGACAATAGCTCTCCTCTTTGAGCCGCATAATTATCGGACGATCGGACTGCAAAACAAGAACCATAACATTTTTGTAAGAGCCTCTCCTGAAATGACCCACAAGAAGTTATAAGAAGGGCGGTAGATCCCTTGAATATGAATAAGGCTTTCTCTTTCGAATTAAAAAACTTGTCCATTTTACTTGTTTATTAATTGGATACGAAAGACATGTTCAATATTCCTGGGATGTGCTCGAAGCGAATGGGTGATCGGTGGTCGGGAAGGGCACCAAGCCCGTGGCACGCCAATCTCGGGTGTCATTATCAAACCTCTGGGCAGAAGTGTTCTGACCTGGCTTCTTTCACTTTTGAGGATCCAGAACGCATCAAGAGATGGAGTATAAGCGGGAAACGCGCGAACCCCTCGTGGCACGCCAATCTCGGGTGTCATTATCAAACCCCCGAGGCCGGAGCGCTACTACCCCATGTCTTGCATCTTTGAGGAATAGCTCGGGTAAACCAGACCCAGGGACGTTTCTCCCCCTGCGAGTCGGCTGGTGAGTCCCATTGTGTACCATCAGGCCACCTCACTTGGGTTGGCCGAATTGTGCCCTTGATTGCAGAAGCCTCGGGTAAACCGGACCCAGGGACGTTTCTTCCCCTGTAGGTCGACTGGTGAGTCATGTTATGTACCATCAGACCACCTGGCTTGGGTTGGTCGAATGGCGCCCTTGATTGCAGGAGTCTCAGGTAAACCGGACCTAGGGAGGTTTCTTCCCCTACGAGTCGGCTGGTAAGTCCCATCGAGCACCACCCAGGGAAGGCACACACGGGGTGTCCATGTCCCCCGTGGGGATTTGCCTGACCGCCCGGATCGGCGTATCCGTAGCCTGGTTAGCCAGGACACTGAATTGTAAGGTTTAAAACTGTGTTTTGGAAGCTTCGGGCAGGACGCTGCCTCGGAACATCCGAGTTGCTATTTTTACTTATGATTTTTATGTGGGGTATGTGCTAAGTCACCTCCACTTTTTGTTAACTTTACCTTGTTCCAATTTTTTTTTTCGTTGGTCTGGCAAGGGGACGCCCGCGCCAGGGTTAGCAGAGCCTCAGAGGTTGAAAACCTTCTCTCATGTAAGTCTCAAATATTCCACCAGCTCGGGTCTGGATTCGTTCCGCCGAGTCTGTATTGTTCCATCGGCTCATGGATGGATTCGTTCCGCCGCGTCTGTATTGTTCCACTAGTTCGGGGCTGGATTCGTTTCGCCGAGTCTGTATTGTTCCACCAGTTCAGGGCTGGATTCGTTCCACCGAGTTGTGTAATATTCCATCAGCTCGGGTCTGGATTCGTTCCGCCGAGTCTGTATTGTTCCACCAGCTCGGGGCTGGATTCGTTCCGCCGAGTTGTATTGTTCCACCAGTTCGGGGCTGGATTTGTTCCGCCAAGTCTGTGTTGTTCCACCAGCTCGGGGCTGGATTCGTTCCGCCAAGTCTGTAATATTCCACCAGCTCGGGTCTGGATTCGTTCCGCCGAGTCTGTATTATTCCACCAGCTCGGGGATGGATTTATTCCGCCGAGTCTGTATTGTTCCACCAGTTCGGGGCTGGATTCGTTCCGCCGAGTCTATATTGTTCCACCAGTTTGGGGCTGGATTCATTCCGCCGAGTCTGTATTGCTCTTTCAGCTCGGGGCTGGATTCGTTCCGCCGAGGTTTTATTCATCAACTCGGGGTTGGGGTGAATCCCACCGAGTCCATCTCATTGGTCTAGGGACGTAACATTCCCCTACAGCTAAGTGTTCTTCTCAACTCGGGGTTGGGGTGAATCCCACCGAGTCCATCTCATTGGTCTGGGGACGTAACATTCCCCCAGAGCCAAGTGTTCTTCTCAACTCGGGGTTGGGGTGAATCCCACCGAGTCCATCTCATTGGTCTGGGGACGTAACATTCCCCTAGAGCCAAGTGTTCTTCTCAGCTCGGGGTCGGGCTACATCCCACCGAGTCCATCTCATTGGTCTAGGGACGTAACATTCCCCCAGAGCCAGGTGTTCTTCTCAGCTTGGGGTCGGTTTATGTCCCACCGAATGCATTAGATTTCGGCTCTCGGACAGAGCTTTCCCCTCATGGACGGGTTCGAATTGGTCAGGATCAGGATCGCTTCTCATATTCAGATTTGGAAGAACAAGTTAGCAATTTAGAATCTGGAATCATGCTAAGTATGAAAGACATGAAAGGAATCATTCAGAGATAGTATGAGAAGAGGGAATTGGGCAGCATGTTTATTTTGATCTGGTCCGGGAGGCAGGATCTCTGGTATAGGCTCGGCGAAAGGGGTACCAGTTTCATTCTGGACGGCAGGAGGAACTTCCGCTTCTATTGGGATAGCTACCAGAAGGGCAAATGGGGAATTTGCTTCAAGTCGGAGAATCATTTGGATGAGCATCAGATTCCTTAGTGACCGAGCATATGAATATGACAGGGAAGACCTGATTGGTAGCAGAAGCATCTTTCTCTGTGGCTCTTGGAGCCAACCACCGTATAGTCGATCAACACATCACCATCTTTTTTTATAGTTCCCGGCATCAACTCGCAAACTCGTTGATACCGAGAACTAGGGGATGGATGTTGATGGTGATTTTTGATGACAACTACTTTGAACAGTTCGGCAAGGGCAGAAAAATAATTTCAGATTTTGGGTTATTCCTCGGCCAGAGAGAGTCGGACACAATTTCTCGGGGTGACCGACCAGAACACGCAATATGGTACAGATTCATAGACCGACCACATCAGAGCAGAGACCGATCACAGAAGATAGGTCAGGCAGTTCAGCACGGTTTGGGTCGACCACAACAGGAGTCTGGTGGCTCATTTCACTGTGTTTCACCTTCAGTATCGCGGAAGATGAGTTCGGATATTTCTGGACGAGGGAGAGACAGTTTGGAAGCTCGACAGATCAGAGTTGTTAGGTTTTTTCCCTCCAAAACGTGTCATTGTTTGGAGGCACTTTACAGGTTGGATCCAGTATATAGTGTGTGGCGGAAGATAACCAAAATGATATGACAGGATTTCATAGAGTAGGCTTTGCTTTCGGCGATGACAGTCATGGGGCAGAGAGTCCATCATTCAGCCGGAAATCACGTGGAAAACGTCATGAGATGATGGGAATAATATTTTTCTCTTAGTATATAAAGGGATGATAGATTCATTTGTAGAGGATTGGATGGTAGTTGGTTGCCAGAAATCTCATAAGAACACTACTTGTAAACACCGTAAGAAAACAACTCGGTATCATACGACCACCTTTCAAAAGAGGTTAGCCGAGCTAGTTTTGGGTAATAAAAAGCAGCACCCCACTTTGTGCCCGTGGACGTAGGCTGGACTTGCTCCGCCGAACCACGTTAAAACTCTCTTGTCAACTTGTGCGCTGTTTCATCTTTTACTAAATTTGCTTTTGGTCATCCCTAAACCAAACAAATTAAATGTTGAGGGAAGGTTGTCTCGGGGGAGTTATCTCGAAACTGCCCCTGGAACGAAAATCAGTCGTTGATGAGTGGTAAATCTATCACTATTTCCCACTCATTTAACTTAATATTTTGTATAGTTTCTTGAGTCTTGTGAATATTTTGATGTGTTTTGTGTATTTTGTAGATAAATAAAGTTTCAGGACATTCTGGAGGTGATTTGAGCAAAACAGAAAAATTGGCAAAAAGGGCATTTTGATAAATTGTCTGCATCGCGACGCTCAAACCCTTGGCGTCGCGACCCCTAACGTGCGCCGAGTGCTGCTATCGTGCATCGGGTCAACGGGTCAGAATCTGAAAAGTTGACTTTGCTAACGTGCGCCGTGACACGTGTCACCATCACAGTCGATCTGCTAACGTGCGTCTGCCACGTGTCATCATCCTAAGATGCCGACAATCATCATCTACGCTAACATGCGCCGTGCCACGTGTCATCATCTCATAAGATCAGCTAAAATACGCCGCATGCCACGTGTCAAAAATCTATGGTGCCGACAGAATACGCGTGACATGTGTCACCTTCTCATTGGACGAAATTATTGGCAAATCACATTCTGCCACGTGTCGCCTTCCCATTGCACTAATTTCTGCGCGTGCCACGTGTCATTTCCTGATTGTTCCGACATCGTACACGTGGTCAAACCGTGTTGATTGAAAACACGTCATGGCGTCGCGACGCGTGACCTCTTGGCATCGCGACGCCGGTACCAGATTTTGCCTATAAATTCGGCTCTTTGTCTTCATTTGGTGTGCTTTCCTTGGGAGTTTTTCCCTGTTTTTAAAGGATTGCATCTAGTTTTTGTAAAAATAAATAATATTTAATTTATGTATTTTAATTTTCAGTAGTAATAATAGTTCTTCTTCTTCTTCTCTTTTCTTTTATGTTTTATAGTTAAATTTCTGCTGGGGTAAAGGTGAAGCTTTTTACTTTTATAATTTAGATTAATCTCCCTTAGTTATAATATATAAATTATTTAAAATCTGACTTAATAAAGGATACCGCTATTGGTCGGTTGGTAATTATTTTTAAACTGGTTTTAACCTGACTTAATGAGGATACCGCCTGGTTGGTCGGTTGGTATTTAATTATTAATTTGACTTAATCAGGATACCGCCTATATGGCTGGTTGGTAAATATCACACATATTTATATATTATAATAAGGGAGATTTCTAAATTATAAATAGTAAAGGTAGATTAATCTCACTTTAATTATAATATGGAAATAGTAATATGAATTAAAAGTTGATTCGGCCTTAATGGCTGGTTTTAATTATGTAACATAATGTGACACCGCCTATATGGCTGGTCTTTAGGTGACAGATAATTACCGCCTATATGGCTGGTTTATGGATAAATAATAACACCGCATTTATGGCTGGTTCAACTTAATTAGATAATACTGGTAATTTCCATATTATAATAATTTGATATTTCTAAAAGTAGATCATCTATCCCCAGCAGTTTATTTTATTTTAGGGAAGTGATGAAACACAATATCCATACACTTTATAATTGATTTTCTTTATTATGGGTAATTCTTTAGTTTGTTTATTGAGTCTTAAGCTTAATGCTTCTTGTTGTCTGATCACCAATAAGATTGATGTGGTAAACTTAAAATGAACTAGACATATGGATTTTAGGTTTCAGCCTTAGATTCAATAGCTCACGATCTTCCTTGAGGATAGATAACCTTTTAATAGATTTCCTTACAGGATATGAATATACCTGTCGGGCGTGGGTAGCCATAATTGGAACTTGGTCTTAATGAATTCAGGTAATTTGGTTGACATAGGAATATGATTCAATTAGGTTATACTGGGTATTTGTGTCTGACCATCGGAATAGGCTTTCGCATATCATCGTGTTCCAGGTTAGCAAATTAATTTATTACACATAAATAAGATAATCAATTCATCTTTTTAATAATATTGTGTGGAGTCACGACCCTAGATCTTTGAGTCTTTTATCTATTTTCCTTAGTATTTTCTTTTGAGTCTGTTTTTATTTTATTTTGCAAAACCACATTCAACCAACCAAAAGCAATCAATTCTCATCTCCCTATAATTAGATACCTGT
Organism: Zanthoxylum bungeanum; assembly: GCA_019454045.1. Classification (NCBI taxonomy): domain Eukaryota; kingdom Viridiplantae; phylum Streptophyta; class Magnoliopsida; order Sapindales; family Rutaceae; genus Zanthoxylum; species Zanthoxylum bungeanum. Next base: position 27,440 of record SKCR01048182.1, read on the forward strand.
AAATAAATAGATTCAATAATTAATAACAACAGTAGGAATTAAGTCCTCATGGGATCGATATTTTTATACTACTTGAACGATACGTACGCTTGCGTTATACGTGTGTGTTTACGCCGGTCAGCCGTCAACATATATATACACACATATATATATATACATACAAATTAAACATTTTTAAGTCTCTCCATCGCGGCATGTAGCGGCTTCATATCAAAGCTATGGGTGTTCACGGGTCGGGTCGGGTTTTTCGTAATTTTTTTTTACCCGATCGGGTCGGGTCATTCGGGTCGTCTGACCCGAAACCCAAAAATTAAGAAGGTGACCCGCGCTGGTCGGGTCAAAATTACATCGGGTCAGGTCGGGTCAACATAATATGCAGTGAATATAATATATATATTTTTTATTGACAAAAAATTCCTAAGGTAGCCTGTAGCAGAAGTGGTAAAGATTTTGGTAATTTTCAGAGGTTGCAGGTTCGAATCTCAGCGCCATTTGATTTTTTGTGAAAAAATTAATTTTCCAAATCACAGAATGTGAGACTCGAACTGGTAACCTTCTTTAACTTAACCAACGACTTTGCCATTTGTGCTACGCCTCTTCATCATGATTGTAGTACCAGTAAAAATATATATATTATAATTTAAATATCATTACATCGGGTCGGGTCGGGTCAGACCCGAGTTTTCTGAACTAAACCCGTGACCCGACCCGAAATTTCGGGTCAGGTCCAAACTGACCCGAAATCAAATTTTGAAATGCAGAAACCCGACCGGGTCGAGTCGGGCCGCGACCCGACCCTATGAACACCCCTAATTAAAGCTATAAAACTAAATTAATAAAATCTATTAAATAAAATACATATTTTATGAATTATTTATTATTTACTGTGTTTCAGGATGTAGATTCTGACTATTAGCTATTGTACAGTGTATTAAAAATATTATTTGAGAATTGAGAGACAAATGAATGACATAATTATTAAATGCAAGTAAATCAATTGTCTTATTTAAACTTTAAAACCGAGAAGATTTGAAATATTTACAAGATCAATACCTAAAATATATACTCAACCATTACAAAATACGAACTATTTCCCATTATAATAAATGCACAAAAACAATTTTTTATGCAAAACTCATCCAAAAAATACACTTAATACACAAACTACATTATAATTTAAGGATTCGAGAGATGTTGATGTTTAGAATTTTTGTTAAATTGTTCCATAAGTCATGTGCTTGGTTATCAAAGTAAAAAATTTGAGTGTGATCTTTTTTATAATTTAAAAAACTTAGGGGATCATTTTCATAAATTTGTCAAAGATGGATTTCTAGAGAAACTTTAATGGCTGCTAAGTCAACTATAGAATGTTTTTTTTAGATACAATGATTCATATAATTAAGCAATTGATTAAATAAAATATTTGCTAAGGTAATGTCTCTTCTTCAAGAAATATCTGATCTTGTGAAAATTTCAGCATGTAAATGATGTTCTTGTTTCTTTGTTTGATATCTTTTTGTGGGTAAGCTAAAAAATGACCAAGAATGTGATGCTCTCATGATCTTTTTTTTTTTTTGTGGAATTTGGATCAGTAATTAGCTGAGATGTAATAAGTTTTTTTATAATCTTTTTTCATATACACATGAATAATAATGAACGGTTAAAATTTAATTATATATAAATTTTTATTCAATAATTATCTATGGGTAACCTTGAATTTTGAGGGTTTTAGAGAGTTCTAAAATACGTGGCACTCTATCGATAAAAGAGAGATTTTTCGACTTTCTGTAACAATTAGTATTAACTTTTCTTAGATTTGAGACACATAATTTTGGCCCAAATTTGGGGGTCCAACTAACCATATGTGCGAACTGTCCCCAATGCCACCTCTACCAATAAATTATAAAAAATTTAACACAAAATTCAACTCAATCTCTTTTTGTGAACAACTTGCCCTAATCTGTCTTTTAATTACGGTATTAATAAAGTATTATAATAATATTATGGATTATCTCTAGGGATGGTAACTGGTTGATTATGGTACATGGATGTCATTACATGTACATAGCCCGTTCAATCAACAAATATGAAAAGCGTCACTTATCCGCCCTTAATGTACTGAGCCTCGTGCGGGTTTCCTTTCACACGAGGATTTTACCAATATTCAAACGAGGATGCTAATACCCTTACCTGCCTCATTCAATTAACGGATACGAAAAATATCTTTTTACTCGCCCTAAACGTACCGGCTCCAGCAGGCTCTCATCCCTACGGGGATTTTTGCTATCCCTAGTTATCTCCAAATGATAGTTTAGTTTATTTAACTATTGCAGTAGAAGCAAGAGGTTATATGTTCAAATCTTTGCGGACAATTTTAATTTAGGATTTGGATAGGATATGAGTGAAATATTAAAAAAAAAAAAAATCTTTAAAAAAAATTAGTAATATAAAGGATGCAACTTTTTACCTTACTTCATGAATCATGACGAATCTTATTGCGATGAATAAAGATAAATTAAATGGGTTAGTTTGAATCATTTCAGTGATTTTTAATAATTCTGTGGGCGGCTACGACATGAAACAGAAATTAGGTGGAGAATTATTAGAGGTAGAGTATGGGTCAAGGTTTTTTCATTGGTTGCTTGCGATTACCCAATATTTTAACTACCAAAATATAAAATTAAAAATGATTTAATACATATAATTATATTTATCATTGTCTCTTCTTCTTTTCATTTTTTTTCTAAAGAAGTGGTTTTTTTTTTTTTATTGTTTCGTGAGAAACTTCAGAAGAACAAACACTCTTGAAGAAACACCTTCCAATGAATCCAAAAAAGTGAAAGCAAATAATAGTAAAAGGTAGTTGATTTGTCTCATATTGATTAAGTATGAGATTAGTTGGTGGTTTATTAATTCTTAAACACTCAAATTGAGTAGTGATACAGATAATGAAGAACAACTCTGCTACGAGTCTCGCTTGCTATAGCATTTTCCAACTGAAATAGAATATTACTACGGAAATTGCATTGTATATCTGGAATAGTCCTAATAAGACATGATCCCAAGCGGATACTTAGACATGTTCCTTTAGGTTGTGTATATCCATTGATTTGGTTCTGACATTCACCCAAATGTTGAGGAAGGAGCATGCAATGTTATCTTCCACTTGTATTTTCAAGACTGGGGAGGTATGCTTTTTCTCATGGGCCTTGGCCAGATCCTCACAATAAATCTTTGGCTGGCTTGGTTCATGGAGGGATTCAACAATTTTTTTTTTTTTTTTTTGAATTGTTGAAAATCTCACCATTAAATCACTTCTTCTGGGCTTAAAAGGAGCAGGTAAAATCTTCGGTTTTCCTAACTCTTACAAGAAACGCACTCTCGAACCCAAAACTTCATGGTGAGATCCTGGGGACTAGGGATTCTGCAATATGTTATAAGAAACTTGATCAATGTGAGACAATGATTTGGCAAGAACCGGTGCTCTCTACTACAACGAGCAGCTGAAGAAGCTAAGTTTACATATGCTGATGCTATATCATTGGCAACTACGAAACGGTCCTGCGATTTTCCAACAATTGTTGTTTTAAGATTTAACAGAATGTATCTTCGAAAAAAAAAGAAAAAAAAAATTAACAGAATGTAACCCTCAAGCAGTCCTATAATTATTAGGAGTCTGTGTTAGGTTCAGCTTTCCTTATTAAAAACCAGGGATGGGCATAGATCGGTTTGGATTGGATCGGGTGAAACCCAAAACCGATCCGAGCAGGAATGAAAGAATAAAACTCACCCGATCAGGTCTTCGGGTGAAAACCAAACCGAACTTATTCGGGTCAGATCGGGTTAGTTTGCTTTCAGATCAGTTCAGATGAATTTTTTGGTTTGGTTCAGATAAGATGAGAGATCGGGTCGGTTTTTTATTTTGGATATATGGAAAAAAAAATTCAAAATTCAAAATTTTATCAAAAAAAATAAAAAAATTTTAAATTTTTAAAAAATATTTTCGGGTCTCGTTTCTGTTTCGGGTTCATCCGAACCCCGATAGACCCGATCGAGTCCAATGAAATGGACTCGATCGGGTCCAATACATAAAACCGACCGACCCGACCCGAATGACTTCGAATCCGTTCAGATCGGTTCGGATCTCAGATAACCAACCCGTTGCCCACCCCTAAAAAACGAATAGTTTGAAAGAAGGAAACTGTTCGGTTTACAGTTCGAACCCAAACCAATTCGTTGAACCAAATGATTTAAACCTTTCAAGATTTTGACATTTGAATTCCAAATTTAAACCATTCTTCCCACAGCAATGGTGATTCGTGAACTACCAACCAACTAAAATTAGAAGAAAACGAGAGAACAAAACAAGCATAATTAGAAACCAAAGAATAAAAAGAATCACTGCCATATTAGAGATACAAAATGTCAGTTTTGCATCAAAGCACACTAAGCTTAGCACCAAGAATTGCCTTGCATCTTTTGTCACCTGGAATGCTAGTTATTCTAAATGGGCACATCATGCAGGGCTCTCATCGTTATAAAACAAAAAATAAGTTAGCAGGGGCAGAAATATGTTGTACCACAAAGGCTCCTATTTTTTAGTACTTGAAGCGCGATCTCATTGGAGCTTTGGAGCTTTAGCTGAGACTTTACAAATTAAAAGCTGAACAAAAAGGAAAAAGAAAATTATATAAGAGATAGCCATATGAAGGTAAGAGGAGAAAGATAAGGGAATGAAAATAATTCGATAAATTTATAGATTGAGCAACAAAAGTAGTACAGCTTCAAAGAATATGCAGCCACAGCTATCTGCAGAAAGTTCTATTATCCTTATTTGGCCATCACAAACATTTGATTTTCCAATCCAAACAGTAAATGCATAGATTAAAATCTCTTCTATGCACATTCAAACAGCCATCTTTCTATCTTATCCAATACATTATTAACCAAATGAGAGGTCTCCTGAATCACTCCCTAAATGGGTCACTCATTTGAAAATGCAGACTAGTATAAACCTTATTGCAAGTGTTTAGATGCAAGAAGGAGAATATAGCATATACAAATTGTCTAAAAGACAAAGATTGTATAGACATCAATGAGTTCTTCTGCAGTCAGTAACTATAAACACTGGCACATTAATGCCAACAAAAATTTAATATCAGCAACATATTGCCAGATGCTGTTTATGACTATAATCAGTGGCAAAGTAGTGAATGAGATAGACAACAATTACCTTTAAGCATGTAGTTCAAACCACGTACTCATTCACACGTATCCATTTTGTAGATGACCACTTATTGCCTTTGATCACGGGGCAACCTCCTGGAGTAAGAAATGCAACAAACTCATCAGAATATCAGATGACAAAGACTTGTGTTCACTGAACTCGGGTATCATTTTCCTAGGATCATTTCGATCAAGTAACTCAGCAATAAGTTTATAGGAGTCTTCTCTTCTTCAATAAATATTAATTCTTGTCCATAAGCACATCACTACAAATTGAACTAAACACTTTGACAGCCTTGTAATTGATAAATCCTACTAACCATGCAAACTAGAAGGATCTAACGAGGCATCAGGCTTCATGCTCCAGAAAAGCAATGCATCACCCATTTTTGGTTTAATAGAAAGTCCAGTCTTTCCACATTCAGATAACTCATTCCACCAAGGCACAGCACTAATGTTCCCTTGGGCATTAGGAAAGACTGTCTCACCCCCTTCTTCAACGTCTGTGCTGTATGATTTAACAGAAAGAAAATCATCAGAAGAACAACTGTGGACTTACAAAATAATGCAATCCAATTCATTCAGATAAACAATGTCACTTACAGGTACATTAGCACCGTAGCAATGCGTTGCCCCCCATTTCTGGTGTTGAACTCGTCCGAGAAATAGTCAAAGTGAGGCTCATATTTTTGTCCAACTTGATAGTGGAGAACTTGAAGTCCTTCTCCATGCTCTATATATTACATAGTCAGCTCAATTATTAGCCAACTTATTTCATGATTCCAAACAACAAGTAGACACTAAAACCTATACATATAAAAGTAGAGAATTTTATAGAACTTGACAAAGGACAGAGATTGGAAGAGTTACATCAAGAAAATAATAGCAAAAGAAACACAAATGGATTTACAATTGCAACAATGAAACAAATTCATTTATTAAAATTAAAAGTATAAGCTTAAACTGCATACCTACAGGGAGGAAAGTGAAATCTGAAATCCTTTTCTCAATATCCCTAATAATTCTGTCTCGTCCTCTAGCAAGGAATGTGCCAGAGCTTGTCCGAACCCTGTATAAAGGTATATCAGAATTCAGATGTTTCACGTGCAAGAGGATTCATAAAAGAGTGACAAAAAGGAAGTAAATAAATTTCAACTTCTGGATTTAATTTAAATTTCACACCTGCTATCTTTGCTCTTGCCAGTGGCACTATCAACAACAGTCGAATTTCTCATATGAGGCTTGGCAATATTGATTAGGTACTCACACTCCTCCTTGCTCTGCCCAAGAAAAGGTGATCAAATTCAGCATCTGACAAAATTAAATCACACGAATTCAAGCCAAGTCTATTCATTATTTTCTTCAGAATAAAGTGCAACCCATTAGTATCCTAACTAAGGAATAGAGCACAATGCTATTTCAACTGCTTGGAGTGAGATCAAAATTGAAAGCTTTTTCTTCATATTCTCTCTCTCGCGCACAAACACACAAGCCTATGGGTAAATAGAATAGGTACATCAATAGAATATGTACATCAATTGATGAAAACTAACTCACATCTAACTACCAAGCTCATCAAAATTCAATTTATGATACAAGGCTTTATTGATTTCACATAAAAAAAAAAAAAAAAAAAAAAACCGCAAGATACAATGAGAAATAAAGAGTGAGCATCACATCAAAATTAGAAGCATTTCTCAGATCAGTTGTAGAAAATCAAAATAACACAAAAATAAATAAATAAAAATAGGGACTCACCAAGAAATTATGATAAACGAAAGCTCGAGGCTCCCAAGAGACCACCTCAGCCCACTGCTCCGCTCTCCCCTCATCTCCTTTACTTCTACAAACAAACAAATAGAACAAATAAGCACAATTACAAAACTACCCTCGTTTTCAACAGAAATTCAAATACAGAAACCTAACAAAACAAACCTCCCCATAGTCTTGCTTACAATGGAGCTCAGATCGTTAGCTAAGCATAATTACAAAACTACCCTTGATTTCAACAGAAATTCAAATACAGAAACATGACAAAACAAACCTCTCAATAGTCTTGCGTACAATAGAGCTCAGATCGTTGGGTTTCCACGGACCGCCAGAAATGCTCGGCATCGAGAGGATTCCGAGAGCGAGGAGAATCAAAATCGTGAATGTGAACATGATCAACAACGTCAAAATCAGAGTGGAAGACGACGATTTTCGCGGTGGAAATCGCGAATGCCTTGGTTTCGCCATTGGTTCTTCGATTCGATAATCAAATTCCAAAAATTACGATTTCTTTTTTTAAGAAAAACGCAAATTTGATCCGCAAAATCTAGCTATTAAAGAGCGAGACCTAGACGAAAGCTTGATTGACTGTGGAGGGGGCTTTCTATAGAGAAATAAGTTGAGCATGTAACCGCTTTTTCACGGACGTGTTTGGGAGGAGTAAATATTTGGTTATGTGTGACGTGTTATCATCAATGAATTAGAGAATGACATGTATAATTTAATATTTATCTTTTAGTCGTTTTTTAATTTCTTAGCACGCGTGGCAATGATGATTGACTTGTAGTATGGATGACGTGATATCTCTGTTGCATTTTAGATTTTCGCCTTTGGGAGATTTTAGTTACGAGATAATATAAATTAATTTATAAGTTATCTAATTAATATTAAAGTATAAATTAATATAAAAAATAATTTAAAATTATGAGATTATGATTTTGTGAGTGTTAATATTAGTATTTTTTTTTTTTGATAAGGTAAGTGTTAATATTAGTATTAGTTTATCTATTTAATGGAATGTTAAAATATAGCGTTAATGTTTATAAAATAAATAGGGGAAAGATGAGAATTTTGCTTGGGCGGCTGCATTTCAAGATAATTACTTTTTTTTTTTTTTGAATTTTAAAATAGTTACTAAAAATTCTCTTTCCAATTTTTTTTATATTTCGGTCATTTTCTTCTTGTTATTAGTATTTTTATATTATGCATAAGGATGGCAACGGGCCGGGCTCGGGCCAGGCTTATCAAAGCCCGGCCCGGGCCCGTACTGTCATCGGGCCGGGCTCGGTCTAATTGTTTAATTATAAATAATATTATTTTAAGCCGGATCCGATTTTTTTATTATAAAAAATTATAAATATAAAAAATTTATTATAAAAATATATATATATTATGAATTAAAATATTTATTTATTTATTTTAAGTCTGGATCCGATTTTTTTATTATAAAAAATTATAAATATAAAAAATTTATTATAAAAATTTATATATTTATAAATTAAAATATTTATTAATTTATTTTAAGCTCGGGCCGGGCTTCGGGCTTTTCTGCCACCCCTAATTATGCAACATCGCTAACCTACACACATCTGCAAGCACACTCATTGGATTAAAAAAGGGAACATTTCTTAATGGAACGTCCTAGAAATGAAGCTGTGATGGAATGATCATGGGAATATATTGAATGATCATGGAAATATATTTAATACAAATATATTCCCTTGGTTATTATCGTGATTCTCCTATCACTGAAGAATATTTATGAGGAAAAACTGATTCTATTACTACAATAATAGAATTTACAAGTGTTTAAACTTTACAAAACTTTCATTCTCTCTATCCTCTCAAAGCTTTCATTAATTGACGTTTTAATATTTGGGATGAATAACTCTCAAATGAGTTCTATATTTATAGTCATAGCAATGAATATAATGTTAACAAAAATTATTGTGGTAATTAGTGGTTACACTAAAGCCTTGACAATGATAGATGTGTTGCTCTATCTTTTTACAAATGGTGATGACATTAATTGAGAGGGTAAGGCAACTTGATTCTTTCAGTTATCTCATGCTCTTATAAGAAATGAATCTTCTATACTCGAACGCAGGACCTGACAATCAAATCTTAAATCGTTTGTCACCAAGCTACACCCCCTTAGGGATGCCAAGAATCTACATGATACTAGTTATATGCTCAACTTCGATTATTTTATCCTAACCGATATGAACAACATCAGTGGCTTAGCTAAAATATTCATTCGGTGGAATAAAATTTGATTTTCACAAAAAATTATAGATACTTTTTATTTTACTAGAAATAAATCAACTTTATCTCATTAAAAACAGATTTCTCATTAATTTATAGATAACTTTTTAGAAAATTTTGAATTAAACTGCTCACCTCTTAATGGATCCGTCACTGGCAATATATACTTTTTTATCAATATATATGCAGCATAAGATCTTACTGACAGATTTCTAGCTCTGGTACGAGCTGCGGCTTCAATAGCAGCTAGGGCGGGGGAACTGCCACTTTTGTTTTTGCATAAACACTTTCATTTTCCTCCTTTATTTGCTTCATCTTCACAAGACTTTTTTGCCAATTTTGCAAGCACTATACAGCTTGAGATCACAATATAAGAGGAGACCAAAAAAAAAAAAATTTAAAAATAATATTAATGCTATGTAGAGACTTGTATAAGCCAACCCCTTCAAGAGATACAAATAAAATGAAATGCTAAGCCTGGTGGGTTGCTTAGCTTGTGTAGAGCTTGTCATGCAGATTTTGACAGGAAGATGTATGCTAAATTTTCTAAGTAAAAAATGAGCAAGTGAGCTTATTAACTTTGAACATACAGATTCCAGTATCTCCAATTCTTAACAATGCTAAATATATTCTAAACAAACGATTACTAGATTTGGGTTTTGGGTCGTGGATCATCCAATATATTCGAACAAAGTCAAATAAAAGTCTTTTCCTATTAATTGGAGTCGGCTACATATATCATTTGGTATCATTGTGGTTTAAATGAATATGTTATATGCACACTTGAATAAATTATGAGCTCATTCTGAGGCATTTCCTATCAGGGAATCAGTTGCTCAACAAGGCTATTAACTATCAGTAATTACCAAACGCAGGGAAGCAACAGAGATTCATTATACAAAAAGATGGGGAAAAGAAACTATGTCATGTGTTCATTAAGGATTTGCATTTAGAGATTGTGAAAGTGGCAACATTTGGCATGTAATTTCTTGGCAAAACCTTGATTTGTTACACTCTCTTCACCAGTCTTCTGAAGCCAGAATCTTTCAAGCACAAGGGAACTGCTCCTTTTTTGTCTTTGCATCAACACTTTGCTTTTTCCTATGATTTAAAACCTGGATCAACCTGCCGGTCTGACCGGTTGACCCATGTACCGTGGCATTGACCTTGTCATCAATTGACCCAGTCCCAAAACCCACGACTCGACCGATTTAACCATGATCCGGCCGAACCAGTCACGGTTCAACTAAGTTTCGGACTTTTTTGAAAAAAAATATTAAAGTTAAAATAATAAATTAATTTAATAGTATATTTTGGTTATGATTTTAGTAAAAAATCTTATAATATTTGAAAACATACTAAAATTAGTTATAATTATAATTTTTTTAAAAATATATTAATTTTTAACATATATTTATATAAATACACAATAAAATAATAATTATTGTCGATCATGGGTTGAACCCCATCCGACCTCTAACTCTTGACCCTCTTATCATCCCAGATCAATGGACCGGATCGGGTTTTAAAAGATGGCCTTTTGCACATTATTGGATTCATCTTCAAAAGGCTATTTCAGAAATTTTGCTAGTATTATACAGTTTCAGATCACAATATGGACAAGGGACTGTAAAATATGACTAGTGAGATTACAAAACATCCAAATTCCATATTGTGAAAACTACAGATTTTCCTGTGCCAAGAAAAATCAAACAGGGTCAGCAGTCAAGTTCATACCATCAATAGAACAAAGCTTAGAATATAAGCAAGAGAATCCACACCCATGGATGCAATAGCTGGTTTGATTTTTCCATATAGGATAAATAATTGAAAATGACTTGATGATTGATCAGAGCAAAGAAAATGGTAATTTTTTTGTCATAACAACCACCATGAATAAATTTACTGGGTTCCGAATTGACTATGATACCCATGAGAAGCTCATCCAAACAAATGTTTACCACTCAATCATCTTATCTGATCATGGATAATAATATTTTTAAAATTGTTGTTTTGAAGTCAAATAACTTAGAGATTATGGTTAGTACTCTTTATTTTATTATTCTATTTAAGTCGGTTTTGCTAATGAATAAAGCAATTAAGAAATTAAACAAAATTATGGTTTCTTCCCACCTTCGTGTTTTAATCTCTGGTTGGCATCATAGTTTGAAAACTTCATTCGAAGTGTATTGCCTCACGGTTGCAACATGTCGAGCTAATCGCTTCAACCCGAGTTTTCAACAGGGCCGTCTCAAATGCCTGAGGTGGCTTGCCTCATGACGTCTGGAGTCAGTGTGGCCTGAGGCAGTTTAAGGCTTACGTCTCAACACGAAATTCCTAAATTTATTATTTTAAAATAAAAAATAAAAAATCAATACAGTGATTTTGTTGATGAAGTGGAAAACTCGTACGAATAAAAAAATCACTCCAGGTATATAGGTTACCAGCAAAAATCCACTATAACGAGAAAACTTATAGGGATGGTAATAAACGTATGGCAGCAACTCCACCGACTCTAATACCTCTAGACTGTAATAATCCGAAGAAATCGTCGGGCCCGCACCAAGCGGTCTTCTTCGGAATCTCTGAAATCTCTAAGCGGATCAACCTTGCGAACTCGCAACGCCGGAATTCTGACTACCAATCTTCCTCCTAAAGAACTCTAAAGGCTTAGGAGATTAGGTTAGAGTTGTGTTTCTGTGTTGATGGTCAAACAAATCTCCAAAACTCAAACTTACCAAAAGAAAGAAGACAGAAAAATAATGAAGTCTTCAAAATGATTTGTTAAGCAGGTTGAAAATAAAAGACGGTGTGGATATGAATAATGTGTTTTCAAACGTTGTTAAGGTAGCTCTAAGTTTGTTTATATGGGTAAGACAAAAAATGACTTGTCCTTATGCAAAACTGACTCAAAAACGAGTTCAAAATAACCTAGTCCCGCAATTTCGTTCGAACGCCCATCAAACGCGCAAATGCACTACGCAAGGGAACCTACTGTCAAGTTTCGTTCGAACCCAGACACGAACGTGACACAAACGTCACTCGTTCAAACGTAAACACAAACACAGCACTAACGCATATCTGATATCTTCATGCACAGTCTGCAAATACCAGTCCAATTACTCCAAAATCTTCAAAACTTATTACAATTCAATTAAACTTATTTTATTACGGTTCCTCGACTTGATAGTTAGCTTTGATCATTTTCATTTTAAAGGTAAATTTCACTCAGAAACAATTACCTTCAACAAAATTTGCAGGTTCTTGTTGCTTTTAATAAGCTTTCCTTTTTCTTTTCATAAATCTCAATTATCTCTCTTCTACAACCCTAAAAATCTTTACCACAACTCACAATTTGAAGGATTCTCAATTGACCTTGAATCCCAAAACACTACTGAAAATATACATGTTGAAAATGTGCATGGAGACAAATGCAACCGAAAGCAACTCATGCTGGCATGCAGAAGGCTTTGGCAGCCAGCTCTCTTCCAGTTGCATGTTGCCAGCCTCTGTGTGTGTGTGTGTGCAAACCGCGTGACACTGTTCACGCGGTTTGATCACTATAAAATGGAGTTCCTAGGCCATTGTAAATCATCCCAAAGTGTGTGTAAGCTCCAAGTAGAGAGCTTGAGAGTGTGAGGTTTTTTGTTAAGTTTCTAGTTGTAAACTTGAATTTTATTCTTGTAGTAATAAAATTACAATTCGGTTTTTCCTCAAATACACTCTAAAGTGATCGGTGAATCACAACAAGTGGTATCAGTAGCTTTGGTTCTTCTTTGGGGTCGAAAAATCGAAGAACGGAGCTCGGTTCGGAAAATTCGAGTTCCGGTAAAGTTTTCA